>PVJH01019262.1:0-43151 GCA_004026705.1 Nesogale talazaci | reverse complement strand
AAAATGGTGCCTGACACATAGGCACCCAGTATGTGTCTGCTATTTTGAGAATTAATTTGCGATAAAGGATATAAAGAACCCTGTATCATCATCAAGGAGTGCTAGTGATGATGTCAGCCACATGTTGGATTACTAACTAGAAGGACAGTCTTCCAAATAATTAAGGCAAAATATAGGGCTTGCTGCTCCTATAAAGATTTATAGCGGGCTGAGCCCCGGTGGCGTAGTGGTTGTGCGCGGGACTGCGGCCCACTGGGACGGAGGTTCAATTCCAGCAGTGGGGCTGGGCCTCCTACTCCCACCGCTGGAGAGCAGTGATGCCCCCCCACCCCCCCAAAAAAAAAAGAAAAAAAAAAGATTTCCAGCCTCAGAAACCTCTCTATGTGATTGCCAGGATTTGGAATTGGCTCCGGAGTAGTAAGTTCATAGCATTCAGTACACAGAAGGTACTTGATAAAGTGTTTTTCCATAGTAGAGGTTGCTATAATAAAGTAACAACTCTCACTAGGCCCTGAAGACAAGTTACCCAGTGTCTCTGGTGCCTCGTTGACGTTCACAGTTTCCTTGCAGGACAGAGTTGAACTGCTCTTCGTGGAAACAGACAGCCTCATCTGAAGATGTCTTTAGGGTGCAAAACAGAAAGAAGTCCTTCCTACTTGTACCTGGCAAAGACTCCTTTGGATCTTTGCTTTAAATGTACCTCAAGAATTTTAAAGTCTAGCCAGACTGCTGTGGAATTATAAGAAGCTACCAGAACAGCTACTTGAGTGCCTGGAGTGGTGAGGATGGTTTAGGTTGAAAGAAGTTACTTGTGAAGACACTGCAAGGAGGGTTGGATTTTTTTCAAAACCTGTGTTTATTCTTCAGGCTTAAGTGTGTGTCAGGATGGGTGAAGGGGCCTCCCTTTCATTCTTGACATGAGAAGGGTTTAGCTAAGTTCAGTCGGAGGCAATTTAGTGTGGAAAAAAATATCAGGTTGTACCAGATTCTGCAAAGTATGGTGTTGTAGAAAGGCATATTTATAGAACACACCTTTCTTGAAATGCACGTTTATGTAATCTCCTAGTAAGATCTAGTATACATAAAGGGTTTAGCACAGCACCTGGCACTGTAAGTGCTTTGTAATTACTCATAGCTTTTCATTTTATTTTATTCACTCAGCAATTTGGTGTCCCTTTTATTTCTTTTATTGGAAATGCACACATTCAAAAGAGTACACATCATATGGTACAGTTCGGTTCCAGGAAGTTTATTGAAACATGCCATTACCTTTTAGTTTCATCTTTCTTTTTTCCAAATTCCATCTTTCCATGAATCTTTTGAAGCCCTCTGGCAAGTATGTATGTATGTATGTATGTATGTACACAGTTGTACATTCACACTTTGCTTTTTAAAATCGCCATAATTTTATCATTTAATTTGCCTGTTGATTATTTTTATGATTGAAGGAGAACAGTTATTAAGTTTTTTAAGACAAAGGCAATGCCATTATCTGGGCGAGACTATTAGCATGATTGCAGCCCAGGGTGTGCTGAGAGACAAGGGAGGGCAAAAGGAACTGTCACAAAAGCATGGTTGGGGGCAGCTCAATATAACAGGTGGCTACAGGTGTGACTGCAGAAGTGGAACCAGGATCAGGATTGGGAAATGTATATGATGTTAGACAGAAGAGATGTCATGACTGGTTCAGGGTCTTTTGACCAAGGTAGTCAGCATGATTCATGACTATGCATCCCCAGTGAGGCAAACTCCATCAAGGACACACCTAACAAACCCCTAGGTGAGACTGTCACCCTTGGGCTGGTCAAGGGGGTGGGTGATCCACTTGGGGACTCTGCAAATGGATTTAGGACTTTCATTGTCATTCATTGCCTTTTGCAACCTGGGTGCTCAGAATTTAAGCGCTAATCAATTCCTCCCTTTCGTGGATTTTATTATTAATGATCCTTTGATCACACAGCCTGGTGTGCCTCTTCCATTTGGACTTTTGCTCACTTTTTCCACTTGACCTTCCAAATGAAAGTCCCATTTGGACTTCACGTGGATCGTTGTTATATTAAGAAAAGCTTTTAATTTGGAGATGTTATTTATTTATTTATTTTTTGGTGGTGGGGGGGGGGCATCACTGCCCTCAGGTGATGGGAGTAGGAGGCCTAGCCTTTGCTCCATGGAGCTGGAATCGAACCTCCATCCCAGTGGGCTGCAGTCCTGCGCACAACCACTACGCCACCGGGGCTCAGCCCCGGAGACGTTATTTTTCCTGATAGCTAGGCACCAATTGATTTCTTCACCACACTTTGATGGTGAGAGTAGGTTCGTTGATTCTCTGTTGGGAGCGTCTTCTGATGTGTCACGCAGTTGTACTTTTGTTTCCTTTCAGGATAATTAAGGGGCACTTACACAGAGGCAGGAGCCCTGGTGCTGTGGTGGGTCATGCATTGAGCTGCCAACCAGAACATCAGGATTTCAACTCACCCGCCCCTCTCGTGTGTAAAACAAGGCTCTCTACTCCCACAAAGGTTCATCGTCTCAGGAACACAAAGAACTAGCTCGCCTCTGTCTTACAGGGTCGCTGTGAGCCAGAATCAACTGGAGTGCCGTGTCGTCTACACCGCTAACCACAATGTTGGTGACTTCACGACACCAGCCACTCTCTCGAAAAAAATGGAAGGTCTTATAAAGATGTCCCGGCTTGGAAACTGTGTCAGTCTGGGTAGACGAGAGAAACAAATCCATAGACACTCATATGTGTATAAGAAAGAGTTATATACAAGAACAACTGTGCTTTAAAAAAAATACCCCAACCCAGTCCAGTCCAGTCCAAGGTCATAAGTCTGTTATTAGCCCATATGCCCGATACCAGTCTAAAGTCTTCAGACTCAGGGAACATATGTAATGACACTGAATGGAATATGATCGCAAACCAGATGCAGGATAATCACAGGTCGGTGAGTAAGAAAATCTTAGGATCCAGTGGTGGTGTAAGCTTCTCAGTGCTGGTAGGGGCCTCTCTGTGGCTTCTCAGGCATTTCAGCGCTGGCAGGAGTCTGTGTGGCTTTTCTGGCTTCAGAGGTCTGGTTCAATCAGGGTAAGTCCACGTGGCTTCTCCTCCAGATGTCTCACAGGGAGTCAGCATTGTGTCTTGTCAGTAGAGTGAATGGACCATTGGAGAATGGACTGAGTCATGAGTTTCTCACCTCCAAGGGGGAAATATGGCCAGATTTCCATAATTCTCAGGAGAAAACCATACCCACACAGAGGCATCATTGTCTATCTCCAGATTGACAGGCCAGACTCCATCCCTACACTCTTAATCCTCAAATTGACATCAGATTACATGATTGCCACAGCAATTCTATACAGGGTTGCTCTGAGTTGAAATGAGGAGCCCTGGTGTCCTAGTAGTTCACAAACACAAGGTCAGCAGTTCTAACCCACAAATTGCTCCTTGGGAGAAAGATGAGGCTTTCTGCTCCTGCAAAGATCCACAGCCTCACAGACCCAAAGAGGCAGTATTATTTTGCCTGGTCGGGTCACCTAATGAGTCAGAATTAACTTGATATTAGTGAGTATTGAGTGATGAGTCAGATTTTGGTGGCTCAACACTAGGCTGATAGCTTGATCCTACCCTACAGCCCCATGGAAGAAAGATCTGGTGACTTGTTTCTACAAAGATTACAAAGTTTAGGAAACCCTGTGGGTAGTTCCATTCAGTCCCAGTAACAGACTACTTTGGGTGGTTTGCAGATTGAATGTTGAGCAGCCCAGAGGCACCCGACGATCGCTTAGTCTGTTGTTACAAGGCTGCCTTTCCTGAGTGTCTCATCTCCCCCCATCCTAAACCCATCCTGCTGTCAGGCTTCATATGAGCCAGCCTTACCTCCAAAGATCTGTTTCCACTTGGGGCCTTGCTTACAGGATGGGAACATGTCTTTAGAGGCCAAATCACCACATAACATCGAAAGGTATGTGTTTACTTAGGAGCTGCTACTGGCCCAGGTCCCCGCACCACTTGCTGGGCTGGCCCAGCTGCAGGGCTACAGCGGGGGCATGCTCAGTCATCTCACACTCTCCAGCTCTTCAACCACCCCAGGTGTTCTATGAGCTCCAGGAGGCCACCCAGCATGCAGAGTGGTGGCAAACTGAATTTTCATACTCATGCAATAGATGCTCACTTGAGCATCAGAAACCCCACTCATGTCCCCTTGCTCATACTATCCCTTACTTATGTGCTTATTTTAAAGGGAAAATGGGTTGCAGCCTAGTCAAAGTGGTGTTCTTATTATATCCTTTTGTTTTACCTGGAAAGAGAATTTAGCCCTGCAGGTTGTTACATTTGGGCATGGAAAGGCCGAGTGAGCTTGTAGATCTTTCTGCAAAGAGGTAATGTGTTCTTGCTTTTATTTGTTCATGCTACAGAGCCCATGAAACCTAAAAGTTGCTCATTGTGATCAAGGAAAAGGAAAATGGCTTGGGTGCACAAACCTCTTAACTACTTTCTTTAAAAGGAGTTCCCATTCAAAAGAACTCAGGGCACATGAAAGGAATCCTATGGTGGAGGAAAGCAGCGCTGTGCTGCACCTGCAGGCCCTTCTCTCCTGTGACAGAATGAGGTAATTAAAGCTGAAGGACTGGTATTTTGTAGTACAGGCAGTCCCTTGGTTTCCAGCGCCAAGCTTAGGGACTGCTCCTGCTGGCCCTTTAATGTTATGTAAATTTACCCTTCCTTTGAAACCATGGAGCCAACCCCTACTTGAAGCAAATTCATCATAATCATGCCCAGCTTTCAAATCACCAAAGGACTTAGAATCTTTTCTTGTGTTAAAACCTAACAAACCAAAATAAATTATTGCCATGCACACAGTCCAATCCATAATGACCCTGTCGGACATGGTAGAACTGCCACATAGGAGTTCCAAGGTTGCAAGTCCTTAATGGAAATAGGCTGCTGCCTCTTTCTCATGTGGAATGACTGCGGGGGTGAGGGGTGGTGGTGGTTCAAACTACTGACCTTTTAGGTGACAGTTGAGCCCTTAATTATTATGTCAGTAAGGCTCCTTCTCGCTTCAACCAAATCCCCTGCCATCCAGTGACTCCCAACTCCTAGTGACCCCATGCCGAGTTTTCAAGCCTGTGAAACTTGATGGGAGCAGGCAGCCTCATCCCTCTCCCATGAGGGCATTTGACTCACAGTGTCACAGCGTCACCAGGACTCCTTTCTTGCATTAAGTATATAAATAACCCACAAATTCTTAAAGATATAATTCCCTACAAATTCTTAAAGCAACAAGAAGGCTAGACCTTATTTGTAACCTGAGGAATGCTAGTAATGGACTACAGAGCATTTACCCTGCTTCTGTCTGGATACATTTAGAAAACTGTGCTTTTTTTTGTGTGGAAGACTTTGTTTCAGAGTAAGACTAAAGATTCACACTTGAGTATGTATCACTTTATTATCCCTCTTCTTTTGAAATCATAGCACACAACACATTTACTCTGAAACTGTCAAGACATTAGCCTCTCTGGCCTATCTTGTTCAACTTCCTATGCCCAAGTAATGTTCTGCTAAAATAATGCACATGCATTTCAGAATTTTCATTATTCACTTTGACCAGGTGTGAGATGTATTTATTTAAAAATTTACATAGAAGTCACAAGCCATCACATGTATTCCTTTAAAGCATGCAATTCAGAGGTTTATAGTATATTCACAAAGTTTTGCAACTACTAACATGGTCTAATTCCAGAACATTTTCTTCACCCCAAGAAGAAACCCTTTGCCTAGCCCCATTCAGTTTATTTAGCTTTTTGAAATAACTGTTGCCATTTTTATCTCCACTTTTTTATGGAAGTCCTTTTATCCACAAACCACATGGGAGTTTAGAGACTGTTCCATCTAACTTCTGATTTAAAGTTGATTTGGGGTTATGCATTTTTTTTTTTTTGCCCCATCACCAACACCATGTTGATCGAAAATGTTGTAAGTCATAGAGCAATAATATGCCATTTGTAATTATGTGTGGAAATTTCAGTGCATATAAACAGCTATGTAATTTACACAAAACTAACTGAGCACGATGAAGATTTCTGGCCATGTGCCAAAGTGGCCCATGCTTTAAAGGTTTAACAGATGGAGAAATCCTCTTTTTTGGTTTGTGTGATAAGGCTTGGGGTTGTTTCGTCTACTAGCTAGTTATGCATTTGGCTGCTAACAGTAATTTAAAACCACAAACTAAGGGGAAAAGATGAGGCTATTTACTTCTGTGAAGAGTTACAGTTGGAGAACCCTACCCAAGTAGTTCGGTGCCCTACTGGGTCTCTAGGAATTGGAACCAATGACAGTGAATTTGGGGAGTTGGTATCTCAAAAAGCGGATAAATTGCATTTGTTTTCATCTGGCTAGATCACAGGATGTACATAGGTATAGATAAGAACTGGAAAAACAGGAAATATAGGACAGATAAACCCCTCAGGACCAATAATGAGAGTAGTGATACCTCGAGGGTAAGGGGCAGGTGGAGTAGAAAGGGGGACTCGATCCCAGGGATCTACATATAACCCTCTCCCTGGGGGACAGACAACAGAAAAGTGGATGAAGGGAGACGTTGGGCAGTGTAAGGCATGACGAAATGAGAGTAATTTATATATTCTCAAGGGTTCCTGAGGAGAGGAGCAGGGAGGGGGGAAATGAGGAGCTGATACCAAGGGATCAAGGAGAAAGCACATGTTTGGAGAATGATGATGGCAACAAATGTACGAATGTGCTTGACACAATGAGTGGATGGATGGATGGGTGGATTGTGATGAGCTGTGTGAGCCCCCAATAAAATAATTTAAAAAATGTGTTTGTTTTACACTTAGTTTATTTCTGAGGAACTGGAATTGACTGGTTTTCATATAAGTTGTTTTACGTTTTTAAAAACGATACACTTAATGAAATTCAACAGCAAGCAATTAAATTGATATGAAAGAGGGTATACAAAATGGAGATCAAAAACTCACCTGGACAGTCCTTCATAGAAGGGCCACATGGAAGGAATGATAAATCTAGGCAGCGGGATAGCCCTAATGAAACACATAACTATTCTCTAATTCTTTAATATTTCTCTCCTTACTATTATGGTCTTTGTCTCTTTTTATTAATCTGGTTAGACCTGCGTATGCTCATTTGTGTTATTAAGAGGGCTTGATGCATGAAAGCCAAGATAGATAACCCTTCAGAAACAGTAATGGGAGTAATGACTTCCTGAGGGCATTGGAAAAGGGGGTAGTGGTTAGCAATGCTCACTATGTAACCCCACTCAAGGGGAACAGATAACAAAGTTGCAGGTGCATGAATTCAATGGATGGTGTAAGATATTGCAAATAATAAAAAAATCTATAAAAATGGATGCATAGTGGGGGAGGGGAGGGTGCTGCTATCAAAGAGTTCAAGAAGAAAGAAAATGTTTGAAATGGATGGTAGATTTTTGTACAATTGTGCTTGATCTAATTGAAATATGGATTGTTACAGTAGTTGTAAGAGCTCACATTTAAATAGATTTGAAAATGATACATTTGAATTCTACAGAGATTTCTGAATCAGTACTCTTATTTAGAAAGTAATATATCCACCCACTGTCATTGAGTTGTGAGCCTGTATAAGATTTATGATGCTGTGAATCTTAATGGGAGCAGACAGCCTCATGTTTTCTTTCTCTGAGTGGTTGAAGGGCTTGAACTGCTGACCTTGTGGTTAGTTGTTCAGAACTTACCTGACAATACCACCAGTGCTCTTAAAGGAAGAAGAGAGAAAAAAGAAAGGGAGAGGGGGAAAAAGGGGGGAGGAAGAGGAGAGAGAGAAGAGGAGGAGGAGAAAATGGATTTTTGGGGGTACTGTCCCATAAGTGTTGGACTGCTGCCCACGAGGCTATCTGTTGCTGTTTGTAAAGATCAACAACCCTGGAAACCCTATTTAGAGTTGTTATGAGTAAAAATTGACTCAAAAGCAGTGGACTTAGTTGTAAACTTTTTAGAACATGTGCTAAGTAAAAATAAAGTTAGGTGTCATCCCTTCTCTCACCTGTACAGTTTTTTTTCCCCTATGCCTGGACATGTTACTTGCTTAATCTTTATTTTAAAAATAATGGTAGTTCAAAGTTGTGTTGCTTTATAATTTAACACCGTCTAAACTAAAGTTGCTTGGACACTTAGAAGTTTTCTCTTCTTGGTGATTATTATAAAACCAAACCAAACCAAGAAATGCCTGGTAACTTTTCTTAGCAGTTACCTGTTCATGGGCCACTGAGACTTCTGAGCAAGTGTATTAGTGTACATACTTCTGGGACTGACTCTGTTCATTATCAGAAGGTTGCATGAGTGTAGAACCTTTACAGAATTCTCCTGCCTTAGAACAGCTTTCAGATAAAGGCTTGAGGACCAAATGACTTCCAAATGGTACACATTGAGTTACTAACTACACGGCCAGCAGTTCAAGGTTATCAGCCACTCTGTAGAAGAAAGATGAGGCTGTCTACTCCCATAAAGATTAAAATTCCAGAAACCCAAGTGGGCAGTTTTCCTCCGTCCAACAGAGTTACTATGAGTCAGAATCACAACGATGGCAATCACAAGTCAGAATCACAACTAACAGTGAGGTTAGTTCACTGCAGTAGGGCATGCTGAAATGAGTGGTTCAGTGGTAGCATTTTTGTCTTCTGTTTGGGAGACTGGGTTTGTTTTCTGGCCAATGTACCTAATGTGCACCACCACCTGTCTGTTTGTGGTGACCTGAGCATTGCTGTGAAACCTGCAGAACAGGTTTCAGTGGAGCTTACAGACTGAGGTGGACCGGTAGACCTTATGAGCTACTTAAAAAAGTCAGCCAAGGCACCACAATGGTCCATGGTTTTGATTTGTTGGGCATGGTGTCTGAGTCAGGGATTGACTTCATGGCAGGTAACAGCAACAACTATGTATAGAAATTGAACAATGGAGGCATAAAAATATTTTTATCAGCACAGAAATTACATATACCATTTTTAAAAGTTATGCAATTATCATCACAATACTTTAGAATATTTTCTTCTCATACTCAGTGTTGTTAGCTCCCCATTTCCTTCTACTTTCTCCGGCCATGCCCTTTGTGTTAGTCCAGGTAGACTAGAGGAACAGATTTCATACACACGCATATGGATATAAGGAAAGGGTTTATATACAAAAGGAATGGAACACTGAGAAAGCATCTCAACCCAGTGCAGTTTAAAGTCACAAGTCCGATATCAGCCCATATGCCTGATACTAGTCTACAATGTCTCCTTACAACTCAATGAAGTCACAGGTCAGTGGGTGCAGAATCCCAGCGCTGGCAGGGGTCTCCCCATGGCTCCTCACTTCCAGGGCTCAGGGTTCATCAACAGCATCCAGTGGTGGCAGAAGCAACTCATCGCTGGCAGGGGTCTCCACGTGGCCTCTCCAGCTTCAGAGGTCTGGCTCCATCAGGGCCAAGCTGTGTGGCTTCTCCAGCTCCTCAGACACTGCCATCTTGTCTTGTTCGTGATTAATCGTTTCTGAAACTAACTCCCAACAAATAAGTTCTTCACGAGTGAAATATTGTGAGATTTTCCAGACGTATCAGGAGAAAGCCATGCCCTCACAGAAGCTTCATTGGCTATTCAATGGCTATCTCCCTATTAACAGGCTAGACTCCACCCCTACATCTCAATCATGAAATTAACATAAGCACATGACCACCACACCCTTAGTTAATTACTGCTCAGGTTACTGACTTTATAGATTTACCTACCCTAGATTGCATATAGAGAAAATCATACAAAACACGAATGGGAAGCAAACTCACAAAAAACCCCAATAACGACTAGACAAAATATAGAAAAAAAAGCCCTCAGTTGAAAAGAAAACAGAAAATATTAAAAATGAAAACAACTGGGCTGAGCCCGGTTGGCGTAGTGGTTGTGCACGGGACTGCGGCCCACTGGGACGGAGGTTCAATTCCAGCAGTGGGGCTGGGCCTCCTACTCCCACCACCGGAGAGCAGTGATGCCCCCCCCCCCCCCAAAATGAAAACAACTTTAAAATGGATCAAAAGGGAGATCAAATGACAAGGTGTTACATTTTGTTTTTATTTATTTTATTTTTAAACTCATTTCATTGGGGGCTTGTACCCAACTCTTAACAATCCATACATCCATCCATTGTGTCAAGTACATTTGTACATTTGTTGCCATCATCATTCTCAACGCATTTGCTTTCTACTTGAGCCCTTGACATCAGCTGCTCATTTTTTCCCTCTCTCCCTGCCCTTCCTCCCTTTTGAACCCTTGGTAATTTATAAATTATTGTTATTTTGTCGGGGTGTTACATTTGAATTTAATACGTACTGTAATCAACTTTACACAAGGCATCAGCATTTTGTGTTTGACTGGGTTCACTAGACACATTAGGTAGTTGCCTTGACCCCTCATCTCTGGATATTAGAATGTCTAGTTTTCTTTTTTTTCCTATGTAGATGACTTCCTTCTCTTTCTTAATTTGATCCATTTTTTGCTTTATTTATTTTTTATGTCCTTTTAGAAAGGCAAAATTGTAAAGAGAGAAAACAAGTCAGCAGTTCTCCAGGGCTGTGACCAAGCAAGGGGCTCAGCTGCACGGGGCCTGAACTTTCAGAGAAGGAATTATTCTGCATCTCAGTTTTGACGATCACACAATATATATCATTAATAAAATTCATCAGACTCTCTAAAATGGGTGTATTTTAGTGTGCTTCCAAACAAAAACAAGCAACAATTAAAAAAGACCCAACCCTGTACTCCATATGCTGTTTGTTGACTGGTACTTCCTAAAGGTCAGATACAACTAGAATTATCAGTATTGTCTGGTATTATTTCATCAACTGAATCGGTAGTTGCTATCACCTATCATGACTTCCATTTTACAGAAGAGGACACTGAAGCACTGGAGGGTATTTTCTTTTCCTTTTTTTTTTAGCCAATTTGGCTTCTGTTCAGACTTCTGATAACCATCCCCTTGTTTCCTGGCGGGAGTTATGTGGCAGCTGTGTCTTCCAGGGGGCCACAGAGATATGGAGAAAGCTTGTGCTACGGTCATCTTCTGTCACACGGCCTCCCAGGAGTCTCACCTGGAGGGCTGGCACAGTCACCAGATACAGGCAACACAACATAAAGAGAGAGAACAGAATGTGGCTGAGGTGTAATTGCCTTTTTAAAAAAATCATTTATCATTTATTGTGATAAATCATTTGTCACAATCCATAGAATCCTAGTTTTCTACATTGGAGTTTCCCAAAGGTACTTTGTAATTATGTAGGATGCTTGACTTCATTCTAGGGACTTGCGTATTAGACTGAAGAAATATTTTAAAGGTTAGTAGGCATTGTGAGACCATAAAAAGAGATTAGAAGAGGAACTTAAATTTATTTAAATTTGAAATACTTGAAACTATATGTGAACTACTACTTAAAATATATAAATAGGATTAGTCTCAGCTATTACTTGAGCAATTATCTAGTAATAGGTTTATTATTGAAAATGATATGACCCTTTATTCTGCTAGAATAACTTATAAGACATTAATAAATAATAGTGATGTCATTTGTATATATGTATATGCATGCACTGTATGTATTTTTCTTTGTTTATGTATAATGCTATTCTTATCTATTGTTCTACTCTTATGTACTATAATTTACTGAAGTTCATGGTGACTTGATATAATGGACTGGAAGAAGTTGTCAAGAGACAAGCAAACTATTCTCTATTGTATGAATAATTAATCATGAATAAAAGTTTCTTATAGCACTTATTCTTGAAAGAGAAAATGAGAGGGGAAAAAAAGCCACACAGCATAAAATAAGACCAGGTTACTCATACTGTTTTCCTAGTAAAACAGAAAAGATTCGGTAGACCCTGAAGCTTACCTTGCATTTCAACAATCTATAAAAGGTTTGATTTTAATACTTTATGACATTAAAAATAGTTTTTGTCTGGGTTCATAAGCAAGTGTGGTGAAGACAGCTGATGGTACCCAGCTATTAAACAATATAATGTGTTGGGTCTTAAAGGCTTGAAGGTAAACAAGGGGCCATCTATCAGGGAAACAACAAAGTCTACATAGAGGAAGCACACCAGCCTGTGTGATCAAGAGGTGTTGATGGGACCAGATACCAGAAGTTCAAAAATAAGCAACCAAATCGAAGTGAAGGAACATAGACAAAGTGGAGACCTCCAAACCACCTGTGAGTTAATTTGACAGACCCTCACAGAAAGGACACGTGGAATGGATATGTCCATGGTGCCATACAGCATTGTTGAAACACTTAACTTATCCTCTAGTTCTTCAATATTTCCTCCCCTTATTATTATCATCTTAGTTTTACCTTATTAATCCTGTTAGACCTGCATATGTTTATGTGTATAATTAAGGCCACTCGATGCATGAAATCTAAGATAGATAAAGCCTTCAGGAATTGTAACTGGAGTAATGATTCCATTGGTACTGAGAGAGCGGCAAGGGCAGGGAGGGGGATCCGATAGCAGTGATGACGATATAACCCCAGTTGAAGGGAATGACTAGCAGAATGGCAGGTGAATGGATGCATTGGATGATGTAAAATATGTAAGAGGAAATAAAAGAATAGGAACAATATTTCATATAATAACAAGAGTTCTTGGGGGTTAGGGTGGATATAAAAGGGAGCTGATACCAGAGAGTGCAAGAGAAAGAAAATGTTTTGAAAATGAGGATGGCAACATTTACACAATCATGCTCGATCTAACTAAACTATGTATGGATTGTTATAATGGCTTAGAGCGCCCAATAAAACAGGGGAAAATTGTTTTTGTCTTTTTTCTTTACATGCTCCCTCATTCAAAGGCAAAGTCATTTCTTTTTATAATTAGCCTGCCAAATATGAGTTTATCTCAACAAATCTTTTGGTCATTTCCAGAAAAATGGATTCAGTTTAAATTTTGGTTAGGTCATTGGTCAGTTGGTTAGTTAAAATACAAGTCCAGCACTCCTTTAACGTCCCAAAATAAGCCTTACCCAAGAGAGCAGTTGGGAGGTTGAAGAAAAGTAAGCTCGGATGTTAGAAAAGCAGCAGTGTTAATTGTTTGGGAAGGAACATAGCATCAAGAAACCACTCTGACCAGTCTGTCTGGTTCTGTGGTTATTCTCAAGGTGACTGGAAACTTTCTAAATTGTTGACACACAGAAAGTTGTTTCTCATTTTTTAAAACTGGTATTGTTTTGCTTCACCCAGCTAATTATTTTCCTATCAAGCATACATTTTTAAAGTGTTACTAACCACTATTGAAGACCAGTAGTTAAATTGTTAGTATTGTGCTAAAGGATCTAAATATCCACATTTTTTAAGAATATAGAAAGTTCACTTCCTGGAACATTGGACTGTTTTATATAATGTTAAGCTTTGTATGATAAGAGTTAGTGATTTGTAGTACTATAAGTCAAAGTAATACAAAAGATACACGATATAGTACCTTTTTTATAACCTAGAAATGACCAAACTAAAAAAAAAATTGGTGTAAAAATATTTCAATAAATTAAAAAAAATTCCTCTTCTCCTCCAGATAGCCCTTCCAGAGGAAATCATCATGATCGGTTTCTGATGATATCTTTTGGGTAATATTTTAAGCATGTACAAATATGTCTCGGTGTAACTGACTCATATTTCCAAGCAATGGAAATGACTTCCAGTCATGTCAAATGCATGTGAAAACTGGACTCTGACTAAGGAAGGCTGATGAAAATTGATGCTTTTCAAGAATAGTGGATGTCCCACGGATTGCCAAGAGAACAAACACATCTGTATTGGAAGAAGTACAGTCACACATGATCCTGAGCAGAGAGGATGGCAACTCTTTGGACATGTCATCAGGAGGGAGCAGTTTCTGAAGGACATCAAGCTCTATGGAAAGTGGAGTGCCAGCAAAAAAGCTGAAGACTCTGAGCAGAAGATGGATTGACCCAGTGGCTGCAACAATAGTGAACAAAGGTTGTCAGGAGGGTGCGAGGCGGGGAGGTGTTTTGTTCTGTTGTAAGGTCACTAACTGTGAGTCCGAGCCGGCTGGATTAAGATCTGGCGGAATATTATTCTAGGTCAACAGATCAGCTAGTTCAAAGTTGGTAATGAGTTTATTTTGCTTCAAAATGAAGAGTGGGATTGTATAACTAAGGTTCAGATTTTATGAGACTTCACAGGCAAGCTTCTGGTGTAAGGAGAGTTTGGAGTTCCTTGGAGGCCTAAAATCTCTAAGTAAGTAAATTTTCACTACTGAACCATTGTGTTAATAGTCTAATCTCAGCATGCACTTGGATAACGGGCATAACATTATCCTTTGGGAGAATGAGAGTGAAGCTTTATTTTAATATGGTGAAGTGAGTGGATTAAAAATTAAGGTGAGGCCTCATACACATAACTAATTTTCGTGTTAGCTAATGAGAGGCGATTAAAGTAATATGCACATGTGATTAACTTTTCATTATGTCCTGGCGTCATTTAGTTTATGGAAACTATTCTTGGGATATTATGGCTTCATACACATTATGACCACATAGCTGATAAATTTGCACTGAGCATCAGTCATACTTTATGGTTGCTTGGACTTAAGATATAGGTCTATTTTAAAATAAAATTACTTTTAAAATAAAAACAACAACAAAGAAAACTTTATTTTAATGTGGCTGAAAGTCTACAGAGTAAATTGATTTTCCATTCTGCAATTCATATTCCCACAGTATAACAAGACGTTTCCCACTTCGTCCATGTGTGTACAGTTTCCATTCCTCTTCCTTTTCTATATCTTCCTGCCTTCAGAGCTTTGTCCTGGGGCAACTGCTGTCTCTCCTTTAAGAAAAAAATCGGCGTATAATTCACATAGTGTACAGTTCAGTAGTTAAATCACATTAAGAAGAGTTGAACAGTTATTACCACGGTCAGTTTTAGAACATTTTCTTCGTTCTTTTTATGATTTTTTAAATTAAAATTTTTTTTTCATTTTCTTCTTTCTTGTAGTCATCACTAGCTCCCCAGTTTCCCCCTACCTCCTCTGTCCTATCCCCAAGGAACCATTCATCCAGTTACTGTTTCTGTAAATTTACCTACTGCTGCCATTTAGGGTTGATAACTCCATGGCATGAGCACCTCCCTGGTGTTATTGTTTACCTTATAGGCCCAAGTATCAGTATCGTTTGGCCAAAAGTTGAGGGTGAAGTAAAATAAAGACATCTCATGATAGGAAGAAAGAAAAAGATGAAAATTGTAACTCACTGAGAAACATTCACATTTTCCAACTATTAGAAAAAGGAATCCTTAGTTAAGTCTAACTGCACAGGGTTAGTTAAGGGCAGATAGACTTAACTGGCGCTGTTAAGTGAGTTTGGGTTCGCTAAGCACAGGCTGGACATTCAAATCTACCAGCTGCTCCTCTGGAGAAAAGTGAGCCTGTTTCCATGAGGATTTACAGCTTTTATAGTTCCACCGCGAGTTCGAATCAGAGAAAGAGGTGGCTGTCCTTTCCTGTCCAGATCTCAAGTCTCAGAAACCCAAAGGGGCAGTTCTACTTTGCCCTGCGGGATTGCTGTGCGTCTGAATCAACTTGATGGTAGTGAATGAGTCGGATGAGTAGAATTGACTTGATGGCAGTGGAATTTATTTTTGTTTTCTTGTGGTGGAGAGACCTTTGATAATTAAAGTGCTGTATCCACACAGTTAATTTCTGTTATAATTAACTGAATGGCAGTGGGTTGGTTTACCAAGAGACTAAAATAAGTCCACATTGCCTGCAGCCATTCACTGATCTCAGAGACTTATTGAAATATATTTTGTTTGCCATAAACTTGTGCATGTGTGAACTAGAACCTAGCAGCAGTACTTTGAAAAACAAACAGTTTTTAATTATGGTTTAGGTAAAAGTTTGCCGAGTAGATCATCAGTTGTATATTCAATAATGTATGCACATTTCAACTCATCCATTTCAATATATACACATTTCATATCAGTTCACCCACTTTTATCCCGAGAGGGTACCATTGCTTGCCTTCTTTTCAGTGGTGCCTGTTTCCATGTCTCTTTCTTTCCTAAGCTTCTGCTCTCGGGTAACGCTGCCCAAGGATCTTAAATGGTTGATTATTTTAACACTAGATTGGTTCACTCCAGGCCTGAAGGGCAACTAAGGACTATCATCTTGGGGGGCCCAAAGGACTGGTTGCTTTTTTGTTTGTTTGTTTTTGGGGCATCACGGCCCTCTGGTGGTGGGAGTACGAGGCCCAGCCTTGCTGCTGGATTTGAACCTTCAACCCAGTGGGCCAAAGTCCTGCACACAACCACTACGCCACTGGGGCTCAGTCCAGGACTGGTTGCTTTTATGATTTTGAATTCTGTGAGACATTTCTCTCCTATTCTGCCCAAGACCATTGTTCCTTCTTCTGTTTTTAAAAATTATTTTACTGGGGGCTCTTACAGCTTTTATCCTAGTCTATTCATCCATCCATTGTGTCAAGCACATTTGTACATATGTTGTCATCATCATTTTCAAAACATTTTCCTTCTACTGGAGCTCTTGGTATCAGCTCATTTTCACCCCCCCTGTCCCACCCTCCCTCCTTCATGAACCCTTAATAATTTATAATTTTTTTTCATGTCTTATACTGACCACTGTCTCCCTTTACTCACTTTTTTTGTCTTTCATCCCCCTGGGAGGAGTGTTATATATCAATATTGTCATTGGTTTTCCCTTTCTCCCCCTACTTCCCTGTTCCCCTCCTGGTATTTCTATCCTCAACATTGTTCCTGAAGGGCTTATCTGTCCTGGATGCCCTGTGTTTTGAGCTTTTATCTGTACCAGTGTACATGCTCTGGTCTAGCTGGATTTGTAAGGTAGAATTGGGGTCATGATAGTTGGGGGAGGGGGAGGAAAGTTGTATGTTTCACTAGTGCTGTACTGCACCCCTGTCTAGGATCTTTGAATATGATCCTTTCAGAGCAGTTGATAGTAGCTGGGCACCGTCTCGGTCTAGTCTTGAGGTTAAATAGCTGATGCCTGTGCCATTCATTCACTAGTCTGTTGGAGTATTTGCTTGTGTCTTTTGACTTTCCTCACTCTTCTTTCCACTAGATGGGGAGAGACTAATAGTTGTACCTTAGCTTTCACGTTTCCTGTCAACTCGCCAGAGCAGCATGCAGAACAATGTCTTTGTGAGCCGGTTTGCCAGTTGAACTGGGCGTCCCCAGAGACTATGACCCTGTTCTCTCAAGCCCCGTAACTTACCTCCTCAGGTTTGTGGTTATGTCTATGAGTTTTCATAACTTTGTTCACTCTCTGCTTTGTCACATTCATGGATATGTTTGCATCAAAGGTTGTAATAAGTGGCCTTGGAATCCTGGCCACGTATGACCTGCTCTGGCTTTCCTATTGCTTCCAGGCTGGGATCAGACATGCTTTCACTCTCCATCTTTCTTTACTTGATTCTGACATCAACCGTAGCCCCATGGAGCTCTACTTCTGTGCTGGGTTCAATAATTCATTACAATGGCCACACTGAACTCACAGACAAAGCTCACAATTAAAGATTTTGTTAGGGGAGTTAATAGGTTTCCAGAGCTCAGGCTCTGTAAACAGTAAGGATTCAGTTGTTGGTCCACCTCAGTGTCTCTCCTCAGCCGGCAGCCAAGTCTCTCTCCAGTCCTCAGCTTCTCAGCCACGTGGTTCCTTGACTTCTGCCTCTGTGAGCTAGGAAATCAGCCTGCCTCATAGCCCCATGGGCTCTGGCGAGATGAGGACAAGGTACCCCACAGTCTCAGTGCTGCTCCTGTGAGTCTCTGTGCCAGTCCCTGGTGCATCTGGTCCCGGCAGCCTCTGCCGCTTCAGACAGAGATCTGGGATGTGCTTCTCCATTGATCCTGGGATGTGTCTGTGTCCCAGATGGCTTTGATGGAGGTGTGGTTTTTCTCTTTTAGCTGATCATACCCTTGAAAAAATGAGGTGGTGTCTTAAGGCAGACCATCTTATAAAGTGGTCTTAAAAATCCCCTAAGGAAACAAAGGATGTGACTTGGTCCTTACCCTCTACTAAAGTCAGGACTTAATCCCTCCTTGATCCTGTAGCTGAGAATATCTGACAAAATGGGATGATAGCCACAGACAGACCCCAGAATTATGATACCTCATGTAAGGCAATATGGCTAGAAGGGCCATATCAGTTGACTATATTGCAAAAGTAAAAGCATACATATAGATATCAATCTGTGGGTATATTCTGACCCTTCCTCCCGCACCTGTGCAGCCCCCATCTCTATTCCAGACTTTACTACTATAGCACCACTAATAAATACTAGGGTAAATCTTTATTTACCCTTGTATGAGACACTAAAACATTCCTTTCATAAGCTCAAAGTAGAATCTGCTCTGGTTGAACAAACAGTAGCAGAACCTTCAAAGTCTAACTTCTAAAAGTCAACACATGGCGGAATTATATCTCATGAAAATTAATATTGGCATGATTTTACTGAGCCAAGTCACTTACACAGGAAAAGCAGCAACTGGTCGTATCGAGGATGCCCTTTTATTCAACATTTTAATCATAGTTCATCTCACATGCCACAGGTCATAACAACTTGAGATAGTAATGTCTGGATGTATCACTTCAATGATCAAAGCCCCTCTCCACAACAAAAAAGCAAAACCCAAATTCACTGCTATCCAGGTGATTCCAACTAAAAGAGACCCTCTGTAGGGTTTCTGACATTATAAATCTTTATAAGAGCAGACAGCCTCAGCTTTCTCCCTTAGACTGGTTCGTGGGTTTGAACTGGTGGTTAGCAGTCTAATGCTAGGGTTCCTTAAAGGGGGAAAAAAAGATACATTTTATGGAATACATTATAACCAGAGAAGAATGTTAGATACAGCAATGTGAGACAGAGATTAAGGTGCAATCAAAGCAGTGACTTCCTAGGGAATCTGCTGGCCCCTTTAAATTCAAGACAGAGATGTCAGCCCAGAAGATGATGGTGACCATACTTTGAAGATTTCCAAGGAGCAGTCTTGACAGATTTTTCTTGGAGGACACAGAACTCTCACAAAGACTTGTCTTTTTTCTTTTCTTTTTTTGGCATCCCTGTCCTCTGGTAGTCGTGGGAGCTACCCAGCGCTGCTCCTGAGAGTCGCCGCTGGATTTGACACGCCAACCCCACGGGCCGGAGTTCCTCACCCAACCACTTATGCCACCAGGGCTCCGCCTCACAGAGGCTTATTATGATGAAGTGTTAAGAAAATTAAAAACTGCACCGTTGAGGAAAAGGTCAAGAAAGTTGCACTGAGTAGTCACTCCTCCCACCCATCAATGTCCCTGTTCATGCTTCAAGAGCAGTAAAGGCTACCCTTTGAGAATTTCATTGGGGAACCTTATACCTTCCACCCAATAGTCTTGCTTTTGCCTCCTCACACATTATTTTGTTCCCCAAATCCCAAGAACACTGAAAAGGAAGGGTTAGAGGGATTGAAAATGGCCCTTCAGAAGTGTTTAGACTTATATAGAGGATATGTTGAGGGACACTGTCTTCACATTTTGATATTTTCATTTAAAATGGTTTCTATGTTTTTTTATCAATACTTTCTGAGTTAATCTCCTATATATTCTTGTGTTATGGGCTGGGGTGTCAAATTACTTATAAAACTGTTAGAAGACTATTCCTACGTTAACCCTGATAGAAAGCAGCGGAAGAATGCATGTGAGCTGAGGATGGTACTCGGGTAGCCTCTTGTGGCTGGTGTTCCAATGTTATATAGCCTTGTTTATGATGAAACAAACCCTACCTTCCAGCCATATGCAAATTGTTTGAAATTTTAGCTCAGAATCCCTGCTGAAATATTCTGGAGGAAAGAGTTGGTGTTCATTTTGATTTCCATGGAAAGATATATTATTATTCCTTCAAGTGCTCTAAACAGCAAGCATTGTTTGTAACATCTAAAACCACTTAGCCCCTTTTGTCCTCATTATAAATCATGCGGTTCTTAATGGACTGATTAGCCCAAACAGCACTCTCTGAGAGCAAGATTGTTATCTTCACGTTGCTCAAGGAAGAAACCAGGGGGTTCTACTGAAACAATCAGATTTGATCCTGTGGCTGAACGTGGGAGAAGATTATTAGCCTCGGCTTCCACTGGGTTCATATTTGGATCTAAGGAAATGAAAGCAACTTCTTCAGCTCTAGCGGGTGAACCTCCCCCACCTCCAGGGAGCTGATATGGGCTGGAAAATCAGATGGACCACTCAGACATCCGACTGTGCAGTGCCCACCTTTTCTTTTTTTCCCAATGATTTTATTGGGGGCTCTTGCAGCTCTTATAACATTCAATACATCATTTGTATCAAACATATTTGTACACATATTGCCTCACTCATTTCCAAATATTCTCCACTGAGCCCTTGGTACAAGCTCCTCCTTCCTCTACCCCCCTCTTTTCCAAGAATCACTCCATTGGGGGGCTCATACATACCTTTTCTTTACATTTCTAGTCCACCCGTAAGTATTTCTCCCTGG
The DNA here is from genome assembly GCA_004026705.1 of Nesogale talazaci. Lineage (NCBI taxonomy): Eukaryota > Metazoa > Chordata > Mammalia > Afrosoricida > Tenrecidae > Nesogale > Nesogale talazaci. The sequence goes on along the minus strand of PVJH01019262.1, from coordinate 22,574 downwards.
AATTTTTGCAGATATTTTTCACTTAAAAACCATAATTAGTACGGCTTAAATAGAAGGCTTTATGCTTTCCCAAGTAACTCTAGACTGGGTGTCTCACCCCCAGCACTGCTGGACTTTGAACTGGGCTGTTTTCTGTGGTGTGGCGCTGACCTGTCCTGTGTGAATAGATGTTGCAGATCAGAACAATAACATTCCCAGTCTCGATTTCTTCGATGCTAGGAGCACCCTCTTTCCCCGGGTGGGACAATTAAAATCCTCTCTAGCCATAATATGGGTTGGCATCGAACCATTTCTGACTCACAATGGCCCCAGGGGACAGAGTAGAGTTGCCCATAGGATTCTTGAGACTGAATTTTCACAGGAGCTACCCTGGCTCCTGAGAATGGTCACTTGATATACCCAAATATCCTGTGGGGGGCAAAAAAGACCTCTATTGCAGTTTCAACAAGGGTATCTAACATGACAGAGCCCGGCATGACTCCCTTTCCCCTGCTGTAAGCCGGGGACAGAATGTGTGTCTGGATCTGGCCCAGAGGATAAAATGCTTATACGGAACTTTGTGTAGAAAATTTGTCTTGACACACTATTGACGAGTTTGAAAGTAGTCCAAATCATATTGACAAGTTAAGCAGATTCCCCTGGTGAATTTAAACTATCTTCAACCACTGTTCAATTTTACCCGTTTGTTCTTTGCTTGAGGGAAACACAGTAACCTTCAGAAGTCCCGTGGGGCTCCTCCAGTGCTGATTGTCTGCAGTCTGTGAACTCGAGTGGCTTTGCTAGGCAGCCCTCAGGTCTGGGAATTTCAACTCGTTATGTCTGGGAGACAGCCCTGATGGAGTTCCTCTCAGAGAGTTCCCGTTATCGCTTTCCTCTCACTCTGAACTCAAAGGATAGAAAAGGGAATACTTTTTTTTTTTTTTCAAGTCAGAGAACTCTCTTCCTGTAGCCAGGGACTTCCTCTTCTCAGCCTCCTCCTCCTCCCCACAGTGTAAAGCTTGAAGTCTAGAAAAACCCCAACGTTGTGCTCTTCTTCCCCTCTGGGATTGCTGCGTTGGTATTACTTAAAGGAATCTTTAAGTTAAAGAAAGAGACTAGTCTGAACACTTCATGCCCATTGAGGACAAAGTTATATGGCATTTGTTGAATGCCCCGTGTTAAGCGAAAGGAAACCTGCAGCATCTCGGGTGCTGTCCTCTCCTTTGAGATGTTCATATTTACAGTGCTCCTTCTGAGAGGCAGATGCTGCTGCTCTGGAGGGGCAGAAAGTGGGGCTGAGGGGTGGGATGAGCAGCCTGGTTTCTGTGACAGGCATTTCTACGCTGTCCAGGTAAGAGGGTGTCCACTTGCCGTCCTCAGCATTTAAGGACATGTTTTGTAGTCAGGGGCATGTTAACAAACAAACAAACAAACCCAACCTGTTTCCCATATAGCTAAGTGGAGACCCCAGTGACCAAAGTCCACCTGTTCCATGAGGGGGATTCTAGCACTTCTGGAAGTGGATCATTGCCAGACCGGTCTGTTGAGCTGCTTCTGGGTAGATTTGAACCATCGGCATCTCTGTTAGCAACGGAATGCTTAACCATTTGCACGACACAGGACCTCCACCAGCATGTTAGGGACCTTTAATTGTGTGTGATCTGAAAAAAACCACGTCACTATCATAATGGTTTCAGCTGTGCAACTGCACTTCCTTTTTTTTTTTTTTTTTTACATGGGTTTCCTTTGGTCATCTCAGGAACGCAAAGAAGCTTGAAGTTAAGGATTTGAGCTTTGGAGTCAGGAAGATCTGCATTTACATTTGGTTCCGCTTCATTCCCAGCTGTCTTATAACTTTTATAATACAGGCGCGACCGCATCTGTTTTAGAGGCTGGGTGTGTGGATTAAATGCGATAATGCCATCCCTGCCACCACCGCCCCTTCCCCGTTGGGACTGTACCTACGCTTTCATGCCCTCCTGCCATTTGTACGCTTCACCTACCAAAGCCAGTTACTTACAGATCACTTGGCTAATCCAGAAGCAGCCAGACTCTCAACTCCTGCCACCCCCACCCCCAACTGACTCTGCTCACCCTTTTTCTTTTCCCTGATTTTATATACTATCTAAAAAACTTATTTATTAACTTTTTGTTGTGAAAATTCCACAATTCATGTGTGTTTTCTTTCCTGTCACAATTGTAGACACCACCATGCAACATCACCTGTCTACTGCCGTCTGACTGTCGACTTTGGGCGAAAGGGGCCCTTGAATCTCCAGCGATAGTTTATTCTAAGGAGAGCATGCTTCGCTCGTGTTTTTTGTGTACCTTACAGTCCTGGCTCTTATTTGACTGCGAATTGTTTGGTCAATCTCTCTCATCAAGTTTGTTTGTGTCTCAGGGCGTTTGCCTTAACTCTTCTTTTTTGCCAGAAATGAGCTCCTGCAGATATCTTGCTGGTTCTCTCCTCCCGGTTTCACCCAGAAGAGAGTGTCTCTCTGACTACTGTAAAATAGGGCCTGTCCTGGTTCCTGGTGTGTCCCTTTTCCTGAAGCAAGCAAGCAAACAAACAAATCACTTGTTCTTAGTCATGTGGACCATGGCAGCCCTTTGAATATCAGAGTTGAAATGCTCGGTAAGGGTTTCGGTGGGGAATCTTTAAGAAGTAGATCACCAGCCGCAGTTTCAGAAACTGCAGTTGGTAATCTCAAATCTGCAGCTGTCGGTTCGTAGCCTTGGGTGAACTGTGTGGACTGCCTGGGACTTACTCTTTTCTTCATTCCATTCAGCATCCTTTATTTGGCTGTTTGTATATTATTGTCTGTGTCCCCATACTGAAATACGAGCTTTTAGTATTGGACTGATGACTGGTAACTGAGTAGTTAGAGACGGCCAATCAGCTCCTGTTTTGAACACAATGATGGCAAAATAGGTACAAATGTGCTTGATACGATTGATGTATGGATTGTTTTAAGATCCCTAAAAGCCCCCAATAAAATTATTTATAAAAAACAAACCAACAAACCCAACTTTTACAGTCTCAAATACTCAGGGCAGTTCTTCCCTGCCCCATAGGCATCTTCATGAGTTGACATTTACTGTGAGTTTGGCAGTGAGTTTGTTTGGTTTTTGATTTGAAAGGACAATTTTTTCTTAATTTCTGTATTCTCAGTTTTTACCAGCACACCTGGCCTGCATTTGATACTCCATAAACATTTATGGAATTTGTGACTAAAAGTGATATTTTATATTCTTTCTACACTTCCATGTATTAATAAGAATGTGTATTGATTTTAAAAATAGCTAAAATATTTGCATTATCTCTGATAGTTATCAATATTCAGAATATTACTCAACTTAGACCTGACCAGTTTTAGCCTTCTATGTTTTATATTAAAATATCATTTCTACTGAGGCTTTTTTCCTTTGCACAGTTTTAATTTTAGAGATCTTGTAATTGTATCATTAACATTCCTGTGTGTAGGTCATTGTTGTGTGGTGGATTGGGAAAACTGGGGAGAGATCTATGTTCTACTTACATCAATTTTTCGTGACCTTCAGATGATTGCCAAAACCTTTAGTGCTTTTCTTAAAAAATAAAAGAGTTGATAATACATGATTGAGGAGATATTGAGGAATATTTTCTTAATAACTTGAAATTGTATTGAAAGATGTTTTATGGACAACCTGGGGGACTCTATTTGAGTTTTGTTTTGTGCTTTTCTTTCTCTCCTTTTTAGTTTCTGTGCTTTCTCCCAAAGAATAACTTGCAATATTCCAGCCACAAGATTTGGGCTCATTTTTATGTTAGCAATTTTGATACTAATACTTCTCAGCTGGGTAATTTTCATGTGTCTTTAAAACTGTCACTCAAATATGGTTTTGTGTTTGCTCTGTTTAGTTCGTGCTTTACCTCCGAGTTTGCACTTTGATAACCTTAGATTGCTAAAGTATGCTAGCAGCAGGGTTGTCTAATACCCTATAATTCTATTCGTTTCTTACATTATTTCTTGTGTTTTCATTTCAGATAGGGGGCAATGATTAATACTAAATGCATTTTTTAAAAGATCAATTTCCATTTTATATCCCTTTAGGCTTATTTTTCTTCAGCTTCTAATCTTTACATAGACGTTGGAGGAGGTCGTGGCACCTGCAGGTCTAAATCAAGGTGTATGTGTGTGTGTGTGGTGGGGGGGGGGGGGTTGGTCCTTCCGGGCCTCATGTGGTTCCTAACCACCTTGCTGTGAATGGCACGACTCACACAGTAGTGCAGCTTCAATGTACAGCTTGGGAAGCACGTATGCATCAAAGACGCTTGTTTCGGAAATGTTTCTGATGGCACGACTGTTATGCCTTTTTTCGTCATCTCGGAAGTAAGGAGGAGAGAGAAAGACAGTAAATACATTTTAAAAAAGACTTCAGTGCGATGGATTTTCATTTTTTTAAAATCATTTTATTGGGAGCTTGTACAACTCATCAAAATCCATCCATCCATCCATCCATCCATCCATCCATCCTATCAAGCACATTTGTACATTTGTTGCCATCATCATTTTCAAAACATTTTCTTTCTACTTGAGCTCTTGAGATCAGCTCCTCAATTTCCTCCTCCTCCCTTCACCCTCATGAATCCATGATAATTTATAAATTCTTATTTTTTCATGTCTTACATAGTCTGATGTATCGCTTCACCCATTTTCCTGTTGGATAAGTCATTGTGATGGGTTCCCCCTATCTCCCCAATCTTTCTCCTCCCCTCCTGGTATGGTGCTCTCATTATTGGTCCCAGGAGTTTATCTGTCCTGTATTCCCTGTGTTTCCAGCTCTTATCTGTACCTGTATATATGCTCTGGTCTAGCCAGATTTTATAAGGTAGAATTGGGGTCATGAACGTGGGGGGTGGGGTGGGGTGGAGGAGAAAGCATTAAAGAACTAGAGGAAAGTTGTGTGTTTTGTTGGTGCTATACTGAACCCTGACAAGCTTTGGGTCTCCACTCCACACTCTCCCTCATTCACACTCATATGAATTTTTGTTCTGAATCTTTGATGCCTGAGACCTGATCCCTTTGACACCTTGTGATCACACAGGCAGGTGCACTTCTTCCATGTGGACTTTGTTGCTTCTCAGCTAGATGGCCACTTGTCCATCCTCAAGCTTGAAGACCCCAGTTGCTGTGTCTTTTTAGAAAAAAATCATTTTATTTGGGACTCATACTACTCTGTGTATGGCTATCACAATCCATACATCCATCCTTTGTATGCCAGGTGGTAAGGCACATTTGCTTTCTACATAAACCCTTGGTATTAACTCCTCATGTTTTCCCCTCCTTCCCCTCACTCATGAACCCTTGATAATTTATAAATTATTGTTATTTTGTCATATAGTACACTATCCAATGTCTCCCACTTCCCTGTTGTCTGTACCCAAGGGAGTACGTTATATGTATATTCTTATAATTTATTTCCCCTTTCTACCCTTCCTACCCTCTACCCTCTTGATATCGCCACTCTCACCACTGGTCTTGAAGAAATCTTCTGTCTTGGACTCCCTTTGTTTCTGGTTCCTATCTGTACCAGAGTACATCCTCTGGTCTAACCAGATTTGGGATCATGAAAGTGGGCGAGGGAGAAGCAAATCTTTAAGAACTAGAGGAAAGTTGCATGTTTTATCCTTGCTCCAGTGTACCCTGACTGACTCATCACCTCCCCGTGACCCTTCTGTAAGGGGATGTCACTTTACCTACAGATGGGCTTTGGGTTCTTTATCTGTACTCCCTCTTATTTATAATTATATAATTTTTAGTTCTTTGATGCCTGCTACTTGATCCCTTTGACACCTCATGGTCACACAGACTGGGGTGCTTCTTTCACGTTGACTTTGTTGCTTCTGAACTAGATGGCAACTTGTTTACCTTCAAGCCTGTAAGACTCCAGACACTGTATCTTTTGATAGCTGGGCACCATCAACTTTCTTCACCACATTTGTTTATGTACCCGCTTTGTCTTCAGCAATCGTGTTGGGAAGCTGAGCAGCATCAAGGGAATGCCAGTTTAATAGAACAAAGTGTTCTTGAATTGAGGGAGTACTTGAGTAGAGGCCCAATGTCCAAGATGGATTTTTCATATGAGCCACTTTATGTGTTCTATGTACAAAGGAGGAGGCCTGGTGACCTTCTAGCTGCAGGGTCTGCAGTTTGAAACCACCATCTTTCTCCATGGAAGCAGCTGGTGCTTTCTGCCCCTGTAAAGAATTGCAGTTTCGGACTGCTCACACGCGCAGTTCTGCTTGCCCTGTCGGGTGGCTGTGAGTTGGCACTGAATCAATGGCAGTGAGTTTTTTTGTTCGTTTGTTTTTATGTACAAAGGAGGGGAGTGGGCTTCGAACATTTTTGGGAAAATTCCTGTATCTTTCGGGTATATATATATTTTTTCATGAGCTTTTTGAAGTCCCCCTTTATGATTTTTTAAAGAGAAGGTTATAGAAAGTTTTTGTTTTCTCCTTATGTCTTCGTATTAAACTTGTTCAGAAAGTGTTAGACTTAGTTACAGATGTGCTTTCACATTTAGTTGAGGAAATATAAACCTATAAATATTTTCAGTGTGGAGACGATGAGATTATGGTATGCTTACTGACACTTGTAAAGACATGTAACCATGGGAAAGTAAAGGCAAAAAAAGAAAAAGTTTACCCAGTTATTTCATGTACCTACTGAAACCGTTGCAGACTTTGGTGTTCTTATCTTTGGAATTTCCATTTCAGAGCCAATTGTAGCCTTTTCTGAATATGAACAGAAAAGTCTTTGCTTTTTTAAGATATTTGCACTTGGAGTAGGTCAACATTTAAGCAAATAAATTTATAACTTGTAGGGCTGGAGAAGTCATAATACTTCATACAGGCAGAGAACGATGTCCAATTTAAGATTACTATCCCACTTGCTCCCACGATGAGGAGTGCTTAATGCAGGACCCATCTGTCATTTTTAAACTTTTCTGTATACCAGCAAAGGACTCAGACTATGTTTGTTGCCGTTGCAAAGGGGTTTGGGCTGTGCTGCCCAAAGGAAACCTGGCACAGTGCCCAGCACAGCAGTCCCTGGCTGTGGTGCTGAGGTAACACGCTCTGCTTTCACTCAGGGGACTTCTGCAGATTTTTCCGTTTTTTCCTTTCCAAACTGTTCCCTGCCTCCAGTACCTCTCTGCTTTAGTATTTTTCCTCTACTGCAGTGTCTCAGCCCGAGGCAATCACTGATGCACAAAGTCTCTATGGAGGCTGGGAGGTTGAGGCTTATATTTTCTACAGATTGGTAAGCGTCATAGTTCAATCCTCATTGGTTAATGACAGACATCGTTTGCACATTTATAGTTAAACGTCTCTTCTTCCAAGTTCTCTTCACTCCCAGCCATGGTCTAATCTGGGCTGGAGCTATTTCTAGCCAATGCCTCGCTTGCTGGGAATGAAAACTCGATGTCCTCCTCTTCCCTATCCCAAGACCAAGATCCTTGGCTTCCGAAGTGCTTTCCTTATTGTGTCAGTCCGGGTAGACTAGAGGAACAAATTCAAGGACATGCATATGGAAATGAGGAAAGGGTTTATATACAAAAGGAATGGGACATGGAGAAAGCATCCCAACCCAGTCCAGTTCAAAGTCATAAGTCCGATATTAACCCATATGCCCGAAATCAGTCTGTAAAGTCATCTTCCGACTCACGAAGTCACAGGTTAGTGGGGGCAGAATCCCGGGGCTGGCAGGGCACCTTGCCTCCTGGGCTCAGGGTCCATCAACAGCAGAAGCAACTCATCGCTGGCAGAGGTCTCCAACTGGCCGCCCCAGCTTCAGAGGTCTGGCTCCATTAGGACAAAGCTGTGTGGTTTCTCCGCTGGCTCCTCCAGCTTCTCAAACGCTGCTAGCTTGTCTTGTCTGTGATTCATCGTCTCTGAGACTAACTCCCAACAACTGGGGAAGATAGCTTCTCATCTTTATGAGGGAAATATTCCGAGATTTCCCAGAATCTCAGGAGAAAGCCATGCCCACATAGAGGCCTCATTGGCTGCTCAATGGCTATCTCCAGATGAACAGGCTAGACTCCACCCCTACATCTCAATCATAAAATTAGCATAAGCACATGACTGCCACACTGATAATCTCATCTTGGTGACTTTTTCAGGTTCAACTTTAGACGTCCTGGGAACAGGATGTCTAAACCTCTTCCTTACATGGATGGCTGAACTTCTGCCTTACATGGAAAGACTTGTCCTTGTCGCTTAAAAATCTTATATCAGGAGACTCTCATTTTCTCAAAGCCCTGTCCACATGATTTCACTTTACTTTTTTTTTTTTTTTTGTGGCATCACTGTCCTGGTGGGAGTAGGAAGCCCAGCCTTGCTCCCGGAGAGCTGCTGCTGGATTCAAACCATGCCCTGTGGGCCGCAGTCCCGCATCCAACCACTAGGCCACCAGGGCTCAGCTGATTTCACCTTACTTTCTTTCACCCTGAATCCCTAGCCCTATGATAGATGTTCTGTGATGGTGCTTGGTCATGAGATAAGGTGAGAAGCTCTCAATAGGTTGTACAGGCTTGGCTAGCTGGAGGTCCACTGTGGACTTCATTCAGAAAGAGCGTAACAACATTCCCTTCATGTATTATGGGAACATTCATGATGTTCAACATTCATGAACTCAGAAATACATACTGGGCAGCTGATCTGGATAAAGCAAAGCAAAACCTAAGAATAGTGCCACACTTCAGTGTAAAATATGCACAGAAGAAATGAAAGAGTATTCCTCAAAGGTTAAAGCTAAGGTGGCATTGAAGTGAAGTTCTTGACTTCTAGCAAGAAGATTGGCCATTGGAAACTATCAAGTAGCTCTGCGGGACAAAGACTTGGCCCTCAAAGATTTCGGCCTGGAAAATTGTGAGAGGTGATTCCATGCTGTTCCATGGGGCTTTTCATTAGGAGAATTCAACTCAATGGCCCACACCTAACAACAATGACTCAGAAGCTACTGCAGGAAAGATAAAGGGTTTCTTTGAGGATTTGTTTTTTCATCAAGCAATAGTGTACTCCTGATCTAATCATTTTCCTTCTTCCCTATGTATGGTCACGAGCCCAAGCCCCTGTCCTTGGTAAGACCATCTTTCTTCTGGCATCTGATGACTTACATAATTGAAGTTACAACTCTTTAAACAAATACTTCAAAAATTAAGAATGTGTGTCCCCACTTTAAAGAAACCGCTGGCACTTTTTGCACAGATGCTAACTTCTGAATCAAGCAAACAAATTATAGCAGGTGTATCATACACAGCAAGTTTAGATCAGATCAAATGAACATGCCTTTGCTACTCCACACTTTCTTCTCGTCCACATGTGTGTGCTTTCTGAGCCCACTTTGGTGACTTTTCTATAAGGAAAAAAGCCCCAAACAACACAAAACTGTCTTCTAATGATGCTGCTACTCCTTTACTTAGCTTTTTAATTGTGCCTGGTAATTGATGGACTGAGAACTGTGTTTTCAAATTGATCTTTGAGCTGTCATTTTTAAATGTCTTCTCTTTCTCCTGCCTCTAGAGTTCTGACTTAGCTGTTTTGAGTTTATGTAATATTTAATCTTTAAAAATTATTTGAGTGACCTTAATTCTTAAAATAGAGGGTTCTTATTTCTGTTGGATTATAACTATTATTGTGTAATTTCAAGCCTCCATAGATTCCAATATCCAGCAGTTCACCCACCCCTCTTGGAAAGTCAGTGTGCCTGAGAGAATCCCATTTCCATATCTAAAATTAGAAATGACATGTGGCGACTACAGGCATTTTACTAGACATAGTAATGATATGTTTTCTCTTTTTGTTAAAATGTGAAGAAGGAAAAAAAATCCAGCAGTTCGCTCTTTACCAATAAACTGTCTTAGAATAGTACTTCAGCCTACTCATTTGATTTGGGAGTCAAATATAGTTCCATATTTATGGTGTCTTCTCCACTCTCTCAAAATTTACTTTTTATTTAGATGATTTCCCCCCTTTAATCAAGTTTATGAGGCCGTATGAAGGCTCTTATTTTTAAATTTTGTTTATAGAGAACTGTGTTTGTGAAAGGAACCCTGGTATATAATGGCTAAGAGCTCTGCCACTGACTGAAAGATGTGACAGTCTGCACTCTTCCAGATTTTGGCTTTGGAAGCCCCATGCGGCTATTCTATTCTGTCCTAAAGGGTCCCTAGGAATTAGAACAGACTGACAGCGCCTTTAAAAAAAAGTCTTTATAAAACACATTTTCACCATATTAAGCCAAGTGTTTCTTTGACAGACTTTGCTGCTTCTTTAAGTGGTAGGCCATGCCTAGGGGAATGTATGCTCCAACTCTGCCCTGTGAATTAAGTTTAAACTTGTGACCAGGCATCGTTTCCTTATTGCTATTAAGTTGATTCTGACACAGCAATCCCATAGGACAGAGTAGAACTGCCCCTGTAGGTTTCTAAGACTGTAAATCATTTTTTTTCCCTTTTTTTGGCATCACTGCCTTCTGATGGAGGTGGGAGCTACCCAGTGCTGTTTGTGAGAGCCGCCGCTGGATTTGAACCGCCAAATCCCGCAAGTGCTGCAGTCCCGCACTCAACCACTTACGCCACCGGGGCTCAGGCCAAGACTGTAAATCTTTAGGGAGTAGAAAGCTGCATCTTTCTGCAGAGAAACTGCTGGCGAATTTGAGCAGCTGACCTTGGCTCCTTGCAACCGAACCGTAACCCACGACACTGTCAAGACTCAAGCACAAGTTTAATGCCTTGATATGGAGACCCTGTGACATGTTCTCCAGTATTTAACAGCTAAACATCATGTGTAGGGGCCTAGTTACTTGGGGTGCACTGCAGAACATTGTGCCTCTGCTTGCATTGCTTCGGACAAATGACTTTGGGGAGGAAGTTAAGCTAGGGGCCAAGTGGAGGAAGTAAAGTCCTCTCTGGGAACTGGGTGACCTTCTCCGGGCATCTGGGTGTTCTCTCCCCACTTTCAGGCTGCCCTGCCTAGGCAGTTGGCTGTGTTCCCAGCCCAATGGAGAATTGCAGCTCAGGGCATAGAGCCCCAGCCCTGCTTAGCCCATCAGCTGCGATTTTTGATTAGCTCTCCTGTACACCATTGGCATGTGTAATTCAGGTCTGCCTGCAATTTCCTTTACCTTGAAGACCTAATAAATAATGGGCTCCATGCCTACATTATCCTATCTGCCTAATTATTTTCTTTGTCCCTTACAGTTAAAAGTTAGGTCCTGAACATTGAAAAAGAGGCTGAAATGTAGAAGAGTGGTACTTTGGCTTTTATTACCAGGTGGGAAAAACTTCACACTACTGGACTTGCCAGATAGCTGCGTGGAACACTGCAGTTTGATTTTGCATTTTAAATTGTGCATGAGGATGCTGTCCTCTCCTACTGAAACCTTTTAGTAGGCTTCCATAATGTCGTGAAAAGAGGCAGCCCACACTTTGCGACACATAGATAAGCTCTGGCCTACAGACTTAGTGTCCCTGCTCAGCATTTAGAAACATGTAAATGTCACCTAAGAACCAGATTTCCAGCATCCTAAGAAGCAAACACCCCACTCCCCTCAATTACGTATTGGGTTGGGCAGTGCAGTGTTGCTTGACACCCAGCCTGCTCCCCTAATTGACATTACACATAGCCTCCCTCGTCCACTGCCATGGAGCTGGTTCCAGTGCCACTGTGACCCTATACGACAGAAGAAAACTACTCCTTAAAGTATTCCAGACTAAATATTTATGGGAGAAGACAGCTTCATCTTGTTACATGAAAGTAGTTGGCGGGTTTGAACCACTGACCTTGTGGCCAGCAATGCAATGCTTAACCATGGCACAGCCAGGGGCCCATGGAAAGGCACCTTTGTAGCCTTATTTTTCTCTGGCATTCAGACCCACCTCTGCCTCACTTGTGAAGGACAACTTACTGGGCTCTTAAAAGGGCCACGGTCTTTCACCTTGACCCTTTGTATATTTTGAGCCCTCTTGTATACTTTACTAAGCTTTGATTTAGTTTGACTCCAGTGTTTGGGAAATCGACACACACACACACACACACACACACACACGAGTTCATGTTGGGTACCCCATCATAGGACTGTCTGCATGGTGACTGTAAGGTGTACATGTCTTTCTCCCTTCCAGACTGAGGATTCTGTTTGCCCAGTGACTCATGGCTCTTGGTTCACAAAGCGCTCCATACTTTTCATGGGCATGTTTGCTACTGCATAAGGCCGTGGCTCTCTAATTTAGAGGCACATTTGAATAACCTGGAGTGCTTTTAAAGCTCCCACTATCCAGGCTGCACCCAGACCATCGCTATCAGAATCTCTGAAGGTGGGGCTCAGCATCAGTGGGTGTTAAAGCTCCTAAAGTGATGACAATGGTGTAGCTAGGTGATAAGCCACTTTTAAATAAAAGAGTTCAGTAATGTTTTATTGTGAGATTATAACATTTTGGTTATTATTTTATGAAAGTGCACTTGTTGTATGTACTTAGCTTTGGTAGCACATGGGTGCTTTAACCAGTATAAACTTATCTTTAAGAAATCAGTTTCTCCCACAGAAACATCTGCAAGTTATAGGGGTGGCGCAGGTATCTAATCAGCCATGTCTGTGCAATCCATTAACAGCTTAAAAAAACCCTTTTGGTTGTTTTTGTTGTGTAGCAATGTGTCATCTTACACCTTGCTGCGTTTTGATTTAAAATGTAAGTGGATTATTTTCAAGCGCTATACAAATTAACTTCGGCATTTGTTGAGTTTCCAACAATTTTTAGACACTGCCCCCCCCCCCCTTTGCTTATTTGCTTGCTCTGCTTTAGGGCTGCTCATTGGAATACAGACAGAAAAGAACATGCATTAGCTGGTGTCTGGTGTGGAGCACACACGTACGGGACACAGATCAGCTTATCCTGGCAGAAGCCATCACCAGCTGCATTGTTTAATAATTTAATTCCAGGTCTCTAGCTCATGACTGGTATGGAGAGGTTCCAAGGGACACAAGAGTGAGAGATTTGAGAAAGCATATATGAATTGGAATCGCCTTCCTTTTGGAGAATAATAGACTAATGTGTAAATAGTTCTGCATGCGCCTTGCATTGTGGCTGTGACTTCATTCTATTTCCATTGAGAATGAGGGTGGTAGGCAGTAAGGGGATTTATGTCTCGGAAATCATTTCTCGTTTATGTAGACTGTTAGAGATGGGTGTAACTGAGATCTCTTTTATTGGGTAGCTTTATGAAGAAGATTGACTACTATCAGTCTGGCTCAGACTAAATAATTTCTTGAGATTGCTTTTATTTTTGTGGTTGGACAGTCTTCCCCAATTAATCTTTTGTATCTGAAGCAAATGATCTCTTTTTCAAACTGCCCCTTTGTCTTGCCACGAAAGGCGATGGATCCAGCAGGAGTACCTCGTTAGTGTCGTGCTTTAGGTTTTTCCCAAGAATTTCCTGCTTATTCAACAGCATGTTGTTCCCTTTGGGGATAACTGGGGCGAAGAGGGAGGGAGTTGGTTGTTTTGCCTTCCCTTCCAGGCCATGTCTTTCCTGTGAGAGGAGGAAAAAGGAGCCCCCTGTGGTGGCTCTCATGTAATCCATGGCCTGCTATCTGAAAGACTGACGGTTCAAGGCCACCAGTGCCCTTCATGGGGAAAGATGAGGTTCTTTCTCTCAGAGCGAACCATGACCTCAGAAAACCGATATATGGAGTTTGTGAATTAGAATCAACTTGATGGCAATGGGTTTGGTTTTGGGTTTGAAGAGGAAGGATACGGAGCTCTGGTGGTGCAGCTGGCTAACCAGTGGGCTGCTAACTAACTGGCAGTCCAAACACACCAGCCACTCTGGAAGAAGGCAGAGGCAGTGTCCTCCTGTAAAGATGGGCCGTCTCAGAAACTTGAAGGAGTAGCTTTAAGTTTTACTCTTCAAGGGTCTCCTAGGGTCTCTGTGAATTAGAATGGACTCATTGGCAATGGGTTTTAACAGGTGGGTTCCTGGACTTCTGAGTAATAAGATTCTAATGACTTCCTGGAGCCCTGGTGGTAAACAGTAGTTAAGTACTCTGGCTATTCTGTGCGAGAAAAGACATGGCAGCCTGCTTCCTTAAAGACTGCAGCCGAGCGAGTCCTCTGGGGTAGTTCTGTCCTGCAGGGTCACCTGAGTCAAAATTGACTCAGTGAAACCCAACAATAACAATGACAACTGGCCATTCAAACCTACCCAGTGACACTGCAGAAGAAAGACACCATCCTCTGCTTCCTTACAGATTACAGCTAAGAACACCAGGGGGGCAGTTCCACTCTACGAACCTCCATGAGCAGGAACCAACTCCGTGACTCTGAGGTGGTGTGTTCGGGTTTGGTAATTACTGTCCGACCCGGAGCTGGGGCATTACTGGACCTGAGGGAGTAGCAGTGAGACCAGAGGGGCTGGTCACAGTTCTGCCCAGCCAGGCTGTCACCTTCAGGCACCTGAGGACTTCTGGGATATAATTACATGCCTGGAGGCTGTGGCTCTGTCAGGGAGCATAGAAGGGGCTGATTAATCATCTAGTCTGGGAGCACACTCAGCTGGATCTCTTTTCACAATCCTCGCCCAGGGAATCCAGGGTGACGTTTGAATTTCTTTCTCCCCTTGCTGTGACGATGCATGGATCAACCCCTTCCTTCTGGAGAGGGGAGGCAGGTCACCAGCAGGGTTTTCTACCTTCCTGACATCTTTCCTCCCTGGAACTGCCTCTCCTGCCAGCTTCCTCCTTCCACATCCTGTGGCTTGGGTAGAGTTCAGACATTAGAGCGGATAACTCTAGTAGGGACATAAGTGGTGGCAGAAGCCCATGAAGGGTGACGGTGCGGGCGACAAGGGTGGTGAGAGATGCCAGCTGCTCATATCGGCATGCCTGGCATCAGTGTTCCTCTTAAAAGCAGCTCTGCAGACCCTGGACTGCCAGCACAAAGCTTCTGTTTGGAAAGAGAAGATTCTGATCACATACATTTTCCCCCTTTGTATAGCTTATGCTGTTCTCCTTTTGATTGGGCTCATTTGACCTTCTGTGAAGGTCATTGCCATATTGGTATTTTGGCAGATGATATGGAGAGTTCATTGTGTTTGCATGACGCTGATGTCAAATTTGCCAGTCCTTATTGCATCACTCTTGTGTAGCCTCTCCCTTTTTCCCTACCTCAAGTTTCTCAGCCTGAAGGCTCAACTCAGACCTATCTGGAGCCAGGATAAGAAGTATTTAAACAGCTTTAATTTCTCAGCTGGTGGGTCCCAGCTTATCTTTCTAGGCAGGTGACCCTCGGGTCCCCCATGGTGACATCTGAGCCTCAGCGCTCTCCTTTCCCCATTCCATGTCCTGGTTTTTAGCTTTTTACTGGCAGTGCTGGCCTTGGCAAGTGACTTGGGAAGACCACTGGTGCCAAAGATGATGTCATTTGCAGTGATGGCAGCTGAGCCCTGGCTCACTCTTGCCATCTCTCCCATGGGACTGCAGAGGCTTGAGATTGGAGCCCTGCTGTTTACTGACCACCTGCCTGCCTGAGTCCTGGATGCTGCCCATGCCGGGCTCTGTTTGGGGACTTCTTTTGTGGGAGGCCAGTCTGCTTCCAGGAAGGTTGAGGCCTAGGAAAGCCTCTGGGAGCAGTGCTACTTTGTCCTGTGGGGCCTCTTGTGCTGGAATCAGCTGTGCAGAGGGGGTTTGGTTTCTCATTTTCTGGGGTGGATAGAGTCTGAAGGAATGAGAAAGGCAGGGTTGAGGCAGACAGATACAGTTCTAATTCCAGGGCTGGCACTTACTGCTTGTGATCTGGGGAAAGTTCATCCTAAGCCGCCTATGCAATGGGAATGGTTCTTCTTTCCTATCGTAGAAGTTTGTGATGGGTCTATAAAATACTGTTTATTAGCTGTACAGTTCCAAATCCTCAGTCGGCACTTATACTTTTATTCCTTCTGTCCTCTGCGCTCTCTGTGTGATGTCTTGTCTCATGGTTGAGGCTGCTGTATCCTTTACGCCCAGCCAATCACTGCCGTGTGTGACTGCATCTCTGCAGCTGGTCTTAATGGTTAGTCTTTGTTTCATCTTTGTTAGTTTTAGGCTAGGTCTTTTCCTGACTGCCCTGGATTTACTCAAGAGAGAATTTTGCAATTAGACGAGAAGGACAAAATGCAAAAAGGAATCTTCTTTTACTGCTCTCACTCCTGGCCCACATTTCCTGCTGTTCCTATGATTAAAATGGGCCTAACGGGCTTTACCTATAAGGTGGTCTATGTGTTAGCCACGTGCAGTCTTGCAAAGTTAGGTAGTAGTCTTTGAAATCCGGATTCTCCTGGCTTCCACCTTGTTTAACTCAGCAATGAAAATAACATTTGTTGCTACTAAATTGGTCCCTAGTGGCTGTCTTTGTTTCCACACTGTAACTACCAAGCAGCTGGGCATGAATCAGCAGTTGAAAATCTTTTAAGCAGAGATTCTTGGAGCTGGCACTGAAGTTGTATTGCCCAGACCAAGGCAGAGGTCAGGCAGCCAACTGGCAGTGCCCATGGCCAGCGCTTGCTTAGGGATGGACAGCCAGCACATCCTAGATGCAAGCTCAGTATCTAAAGCAAAAATCAAAGAGGCCATAAATGATAGATTATTTTACTTTTCATAGGAAAATTTGAATGCCAGTTCAAATGCCTCTCATTACCCACTCTCCTGTTGAAGAACTGGATCCCATTTACAATATCTGTTAGGTTAATGTGGTTATTGCAAGTTGCAAGGAGTACCAAAAAAATGTGTTTTATGAGTACCATAAAGTAAATGGGAACTATTTCTCTAAACTATCAAATAAAAGAAGTTCAGAGGCTTTTGATCATAAAGAAAGAGCCCCTGGTCAACTCAAATGTCACCAGGTGTTTGTTCATTATGCTATGGCCCTCCGAATCAGTCAGCATTAATTTGACTACAGAAAACATTTGTTTTCAGTGACAGATTAATGCCTAGGTTGAGTATGCAAAGAGATGGTAATAGAGGAAATAAATATTTGGTAGCTTTTAAAGAAGCTCTAATGAAGGAGTCTAAGTAAGAAGTGTATTATGTATACTTTATATAATACCTTAGTGGAATGGGAGTAGATATAAAGGGAGTAAAAAGAGTACTGGTCTTCTTCTATCCTCCTTTTTTAAAAAAATCATTTTATTGGGGGCTCATACAACTCAGCATAATCCATCCATACATCCATTGTATGTAAAGCGCACTTGTACCTTTGATGCCATCATCATTCTCAATACATTTTCTTTCCACTTAAGCCCCTGGTATTGCCTCCTCCTTTTTCCACCCCCTCCCTGCTCTCCCCTTGCTCATGGACCCTTGATAATTTATAAACTATTATAATTTTGTCTTGTTGAATGCTGTTTGATGTCTCCCTTCATCCACTTCCCTGTTGTCTCTCAAAAAGCACTATGTTAAGTGAAGATAAGTACACACTACAGTTCTCATCCATCAGTGTCATCAAACCTTGCCTGGACTGTGCATTTTAACACAACTTGGCAAACAATGGCCTGTAGCCTGATTTTGTACAGCCTCACAAGCTAAGAATGTCTTTTGTTTTTAAAGAATTATAAGAGAAAACAAAAACGAATATTTGACAAGCCCTATGTGACCCACAAAGCCTGAAGTATTTACTCTCTGACCCTTTACAGAAAAAGTTTGCTCACTCTAGTTTAGTCTATTATGAACAAAATCTTCCTTTCTGTGAGCTTTAGTCAAGCCTTCTACATGGTGTTTCTGTGAGGTCAGCACAAAGTCAGAGTAGGAAGGATGTGAGCGTCAAATGGGGCAGACCTGATTTCTCACGTCTGGCCCTGTGACTTTTTACCTGGAAGGCTTCCAGAGACATACTTCGCCCCTGTTGAGCCTCAGCTTGCTCTGTGGGAGCACAGCAAATGCTAATTCTGTGATCAGAAGATACAGAGCCTCTGATAAAGTCCATGGACAGCTAAGAAAGACGTGTCACAGGCCTAGCTGCAAGTGGGCACTGTGAGGAGGGAAGAAAGCATGTGTGAACCCCTGGGCCAGTGCAGACTGGTGTGCTGTGCAGGCATCATCTTTCCACTGCAGTCCCAGTGCAGGTCCCCTTGGCATAGGGTATGACAGGCGCTCCCCCAAAGCTGGCCTTTGCTTCACACTGTGATTTGGACACTCTGCTCAACTTATTTATTTGGTGACTTTCCTTACCCTTCACCTTCCTGAAGAGGTTTGTCTAAATATTTGTCAACTTTGGACCCTTGGATGGCGAGTGACTGCCAAGCACTGTTCTTTCTCATCTCCTTTCCTCTTTTTCTTCCTGGAAGACAATGTACTTTAATGGGGTCAGACAGAGGAACTTGTTGCTTTCCTGATTTTGTCCCAGTGCTTTTCAAATGGCTTCTAGCTAGACATTTAAATCATTGCTCCTTTTGCCTTTTCCACAAAGTGAACCTGATAGTAACCCTAACTTACACCAGAAATCCTGGTGGTGTAGTGAGTTATGGGATGCACTATGAGGTCAACAGTTCAAAACTGCCAGCAGTTTCTGGGGAGAAAGATGGAATTTTCTACCCCCCACAAAGATATGTAGCAGCGGTTCTCAACCTTTCACAGGGGTCACCCAAGACCATCGGAAAACACAGTAGATACTTGGATACTGTTTTGTGATTAATCACTATGCTTTAATTATATTTAATTATGTTCAATTTTGTAACAATGAAAATACATCCTGAATATCAGATATTTACATTGCAATTCATAACAGTAGCAAAATGACAGCGATGAAGTAGCAATGAAAATAATTTTATGGTCGGGGTCACCACAGCATGAGGAACTGTATTAAAGGGTTGTGGCAATAGGAAGGTTGAGAACCACTGAAAAACAGTCTCAGAAACCCACAGGGGCAATTCTACTCTGTTCTGTAGGTGTTGACATGATGGCAGTGAGTTTTGTTTGTTTCTCTCTCCAATGTGTTCTAGGAGGACACAGAAGCATTGCATTCTGGTATACATTCAGCGAAGGCTGAAGATGTAGGTGCGATTCTAGAAAACCCTTTTGTGCTTGTAAATTTTTTGGTGGTAAATAAATCAAAAATTGGAACAAGACATTTGCCAGTTTCATGATTTCTACATATGCAATTCAGTGATATTGATTGCATCAATTGTGTTGCACAAATATTACCGCCATTCTATTCTAGATTATGAAAAGGCTTAAAAAATGTTGTGGGAAATGGGATTAAAAGATAATGAATTTTTCTCATCAACTTGGAAGCCCATCACGGTGAATGATTTCCTTGAATGTATTTCTCCACCATTAACAGGAATACACTCACAGTGATCTTTTGGACATGGTGGAAGTGCCCAGGTGGGTTTCCAAGGCTGTAAATCCTTACGGGAAAAGAAAGCCTCCCCTTTCTCCTTTGGAGTGATTGGTGGACTTAAACTGCCGACCTTGAAGTAAGTGGCCTACCACAGCCCACTACGCTACCAGAATGCAGAATTGACCTGAAGGCAGTGAATTTGGCTTTGGTTTTATGTAATGACTCATTATTATGTTTTTTTTTTCTTTGTGGCATCACTGCCCTGGTGGGAGTAGAAAGCCCAACCTTGTTCCTGGAGAGCTGCTGCTGGATTTGAACCGCCAACCCTGTGGGCTGCAGTCCTGCACACAACCACTACGCCACTGGGGCTCAGCCCTGTTTTTTTTTTTAAAGTAGCACTTTTCTTTTAAAGAAGTGATGGTTTTATCAAGCTATTACTTATATCATAAAGGTATTGCCCTTGTCCCCTTAGTTATATTAATGGTTTTGTGCTGGTGGTATTTAAGTGAAAAATGGCAATCTTTTTTTCCGAACTTGTTTGAGAAGACTACGTTTCCGTACATCAAACTCTATCTTAAATTCCCCCAATTATATGGAGAGGCAAAAGCCTTTCAACTTTAGGTAAAATATTCAGCAATAGTTAGGTCTTCATAGTCTTAAATTTCTTCTTTTAATTTCCTAAGTTTTTAACAACAATGACTATACATGATTTTTATAATCAGATAAAATAAAATAAAAAACACTGTTCTAAAAACACTAACAAATAATACTCCCATCTGCCATGCACTTCAGTTAGAGATTGAGCTTATTTGTTTTACTTTATGGATACATATCGACCATATATTTTCAGTTTCAAATCCCAAACTATTATTTACTAAAAGCACTTGTCTGAGAGTTTCAGAGACAAAGGAGCAGAGTTGCATCAATCAATCAGTTCATACACTGGATGTCTGCATTGTAGAAAGCAAACATCTTTGACAATTGGACCTGCCATGGCCTGCATCTGAAACAAGTAAAGGAGGAGGTCAATGATATGATTTATTTATTAAAAAAAAACAAAACAACCTTTGTAGATACATAGAAAATTAAAGATAAGAAATCCTAAAGACTTTATCTTTTAAATAAAGACTTTATCTTTTAAAATAGAAATGGATAAAATATATTAACTTGCTTAGACCAAAAGAGAGTTCAATTAAGGAACTATTTGGAAGGGGATCGGCAACTTTTCACCTCCAGGAAGCTGCCTTCCTTCTTCCACCTCATGTCTCACTGCCTTCAGCTCCTCCACTGAGCCATGTCTTCATGACCCAGCAGCTGGGCCCTGGTAGGGTCTGACCCTTGGAGACTGTGTAGACTAGGTTCAGCTTGGAGCACAGGGCAGGGCAGACCAGCCTCAGGCTTGAAGGATGATTCACAAAAGACAGACTTGGTAGGCTCGGCTCAGACTTTGTCCACCCTGCATCCCACGTGCTCTTCTTTCCCTTGCTGCGAAGCACCTTTTGCCCGTCCTTCAGGCCCTGGCTCAGATCTCTTCCGTGAGGCTAATTCTCCAGGCACATTGTTTTCCAAACTGCTCTGCGGAGTGGGAAAAACACCCAGTCAAGCCAGCGCTGAGCCAGTCAGTTTGGGCACCTCATCTTCGACAGTCCCGAATGCATATTTGCATATTAGGGGTTCTAAGAAAGTTATCCAATCCAACACTGAAAGGCTTTTGATCACAGAAGCTCTCACTCTCAGTAACAGTGGCTGATATTTTGAGGAAGGCCAGGTTGTCCACTATGAGAGTTCAATAAATCTGCTTTCAGTGAATTCCTGTTTTTCTTGCTATCATATGGCATCTGACATTCTGCCATTAGAAATTATTTCCAGAACTGTGTTGCGGCATCAGATTTCTGGGTCATAGTGGTTATGCTAAAAAGAGGAGAAGGCAAAGAATCCATAGGGAAAGTGCATGTTTGCTAATACAGCCCAAACACTTGGCAGTTAGTCTTGAATCTAGGGCTCTAAATATGGACACACATCCAATCTTATGGACAGAGCCTGGACAATGAAAGACTTTTTTAAAAACAAAAACACCTCTGGGCCCCCTTTCCCTAGAAAGGATAATTTGTTTAAGTAAGGGTCAGAAATGGATGAGAAATCACAAATATACATGCGAGTTTTCAGTTGTTCTCAGTTCACTCCTCTGTCTCTTTTTGCGGTTTCAGAAAGATAAGCTGTCAAAATACATCGTGCCATCCTTTTGCATGGACACCCTGCCCCACAATTTCCCTTTCAATAGCAGAAGAGAAAAAGGCAGGGAGGAACTTTTGAGTATCTACAGTCTAAGTTAGCTGAGTCTTTCTAAAGAGGAAAAAGTATCAGGGGCAGAGAGAATGGAATGGACTGTGTACGTGAATATGATATATCTATAATCAACAGGAGTTTATTTCAGTTTTTAGGTGAAACTCTCACATTGAGACTTTAAAAAATTGCGAGTTGCCATGAGAATTGCTCCTTTGTACATCTTTTTTTGCAAAAAATAGAACAGTTGATGAAATGGGAAAAATAATATAGCTTCTATGGAAGATGTAAATATGACCTAGGAAAATAAAGGTAAGATGTAATATTTAAGAAAGGCAGAGAAACGATTTTTCTTAAACTCAAGTATAGCCTCTGTCAAGATATCTTGAATTTGATGGTGGGAATAGTAGTAAAACTATCTGATTTATTAATTTTATTGAGGACATTGACCAATATGTTTTTTTTCCCATTTGCATTGGAGGGAAATCGAGGACACCCTGCCTAATTCTTATGTCAGATAGGTAAAAATCTAGAAAGCAATAATGGGAGAAGTTATTTTCATGCAAATTCAGTGCTACTGAATAAATAGAGAACAAGATATATTATTCATTTCTCCAAGAGTCCTCCATCATCAAATTTGAGAGTCTAAGTTGGCCTTGTTCTTGACCTTATTTTAGAATTGCAATGAGAACCTTGAATGCATGGTTATTCCACAGCTAAAATCTCTTTTTTGTCACTTTCCTTTATGCTGTGTCTGAATCTTTCTTATTGATAACTACTGATTAAAACATTGATTAGTAATCTCTTTTGATCTTAGAGTTATTAGGGATAAGACATTCCTGTTGGTGTCATTGATATAGATAAGATAAAGAAAAATAAATGAAGTGTTTGTAAGAAAGAAATGGAGTGAAAAATATGAGGGAGAGAGCATCAAAAAGACTCCCTAGGGGGATGAA
>PVJH01019261.1:27890-43302 GCA_004026705.1 Nesogale talazaci | reverse complement strand
CACCTGTAAAGACCTTGGGGGGAAAGTCTGGGTCCCTTCGGAGCTGGGTTTTGTTTTATTTGAAGCACTCGGTGCACTTTTTTCTGGTCAGTTAGAACTCGAGGCACACGTTTCTCAGTGATCTCACCTATTCCCACAGCTTCCATTGAAATTCGATGAACTGAGCTCCAAGACAGTCCAGATAACTTCCCCATCTCTTCAATGGTCCAGCATCAGTCTTTGAGCACAAGTGCACAAATTTTGTCAACATTTTGTCTGGGAAGTTGATGGACATCCAGAATGAGGTTTGTCATCAACCGACATGTCACTGTTTTGAAATGAGAAAACCACTCGTACATTTGAGTCTTTCCCATAGCGCTGTCCTTGTAAGCTGTGTTCAACATCACAACAGTTTCTGAGGTATTTTTCCTGAGCAGGAAACAAAACTTCATAGCTCATGCTGTTCTCTTAAATAAGCCATCACACACACACACACACACACACACACACACACACACACACACACCAAGGTTCAAGTGAAACTGCTTTTACAAAAATGTTCAGTGACCAGAGAGAACCTCTCCAGGCCACACCACTGGGAGCGCTAACTTAGGGCAAGTTGCTTAATGCTTGTCTAGTGGGAAAAAATGTGTACTACGAAAGTCTGCTCCACCCCGCACAATTCCGGTTTGGTGAGGGGTGCCCCCTCATATGCACAGGGATTAGGATGGGAACATGTTTTGTGGGACGCTTGTTCAACTGATGACAAATGAATTTTGTGCAAATTTGCAGCGATCTTTTGCCCTAAGATCTGTAAGTAGTCATGTGAGCATAGATACGACTAGAGGGGTGGGAGCACACGTTAGGCTGGGTTCTTTTGAGGCGTATGTGTATCTACAGAGTTGTTATATGATAGAAATGGCTCACACCGTGATGGAAGTGGACAAACTCCAAATCTGTGAGTCAGAAGAAGGCTCCAGGGGCTGATAAGGGCAACATCAGCAGTTCAGACAGTCGGCTTCTGCTGAGAGGCAAATCATTTCAAGACTGTTGATGACTGCCAGGATCAGCAGGAAAAAAAGCAAGCAGTCTTGCTTACCTCATCCATATATACTGGAAGCAGGCCAAACACCCAAGACAGCTCCTCATGAGGGATTACAGTGTCTTCACTATGAAATGACTGAGAATCCTGCCCCAGTCGAGGTGACACAAAGCCTTAACTACAGCAGTCCATCTCTTCTCAACTTGGCACCACTATCCATCTCCTTAACCAATACATCATCTCTAAATAAAGACAGCTATAAAGCCATAATTCCCCACAGCACGATATACCCAATGGGCTTACAAGGGAAAATATACTAGCCCCGTTTTCACCTTCTGTCTTATTTGTGAATAAAATTAAAATATGTGTTTCATACATACAAGGAAGAAATACTCATAACATTTACAGTCTTCATTTCTCCAAATCGCGTGGTCATAGCTGGTTTTCAGAACCACCTTCCTCCACCACTCCTTCTATATGCCCTTTGCCCTCGGCAAAACCCTCAGTTGATCACAGTTCTTTGTCTAATGGGGTATCTCAAACCTTCATTACTGAAGAGTCTGGGCCATTAGTAGACCTGTCAGAATTGGGTTTCTATGGTTTGTCATCTTATTTATTTAATTTTTTTCCAATAATTTTATTGGGGCCTCTTATAACACTCAATACATCATTTGCATCAAGCATATTTGTACACATGTTGGCATCTTCATTTCCAAATATTTTCTACTTGAGCCCTTGGTATAAGCTCTTCTTTCCCCTCCTTTTTTTTAAAATAAATCGTTTTATTGGGACTCATACAACTCCTATCACGATCCATACATACGTCAATCATATGCAGACCACATTTACACACTTGTTGCCATCATCACTCTCAAAATATCCTCCCTCCACTTAGACCCCCAGTACCAGCTCCCCATATTTCCCCTCCCTCCCCACACTCCTCCCCCATAAATCCTTAATAATTTACACATTGTTATTACTATTTCATATTGTACACTGTCCAGTGTGTCTCTTCACGCTATCATTTACTTTAATCACAGGGAATGACAGTACTAAATGATGTCCTAAGAAACCTCCTAGATTTTGAATATATTCTTCACCTCGATCATGTGATAACAATTCAACTCCCCCTAGGTGATCACTCAGTACAGCAAATCCTG
Organism: Nesogale talazaci; assembly: GCA_004026705.1. NCBI lineage: Eukaryota > Metazoa > Chordata > Mammalia > Afrosoricida > Tenrecidae > Nesogale > Nesogale talazaci. The sequence continues at coordinate 41,121 of PVJH01019261.1, read as the reverse complement.
ATACAGAGGGATGAGGAGCCCAAAATGGTCAAGGGACATGTTTAGACCTCAGTTCCATAAAATCAGTGTTGTGTCTCCAGGTGAGAGTATTCTTCCCTTTGGTCCACAGGTCTCCATACCCATAGAGAATAGTCTCAGGTATAGGCAGCAATCATGTTGTGAGTGGGTACCCAAGAGGAATAGTTCAGACGAACTGAACAGCCAGGTGCCAGGCTGTTGGTTCCTGGTCCCATGAATCCTGAATATTGGAGAAACAAAACCATACACAGACAATGATTGAGAGCACTTACAGCCTCCTGGAAAATATTCCCTCCAACTTGCAAGATGTCAACACCTACGTGGTGTCATAAGTGTGTCTTTAGAAGGCCATTCTATCATCCTATCCAACTTGCTGCTTCCGGATGATGGGGGACTTGGTAAGACCAGTGTGAGTTCCAGAGCATGCTCTTATTTCTACACTTCGTTTGTTCTGAAGTGGGTTCCTTGATCTGTGTGCGATACCAGGCTGGTGAAGAAGTAAATTCAGATGAACTGTTTTGGCAGAAGCACCATGTACAGAGAAGGTAGCTCCATTTCCAGAGTAAATGTCTATTCCAGTAAGGAAAAAGAATGCTGCCTTTACATGATAGGAGTGGGCTGATGTAATTAACCTGCCACCAGGTTGCTGATTGCTCTTCCTGAGGCATGATTGTATACCTCGTTCTCAGTGGTTCTCTCTGTTGCTGGTGTATTGGGTACTCGGCAGTGGCAGTAGCCAAGTCAACCTTGGGGATTATAAGTCCATTTTTCTGAGCCCACACACAACCTCCATCCTTGCCACCATGGCCACATTATACATAAGGCCTTGGGCAGTGACAGGAGTGGCTGGAGACAGAGGATGTGTCATTCTATCCACTTGTGTGATAAGATCCTTGTCTGCCAAGGTAATCTGTTAGTGAACATTCACACAGAACAAAGACCTTCACTTCTTGACCCATTCAGGGAGGCCTATCCACATACATCTTCCCAACACTTCCTTGTTACTGATTTTCCGATTATGGTCCTTGTACGTCCCTGACCATCCAGCCAAATTGCTGGCCACACTGTTTGAATATAGGATATAGCCTATAGGATATAAAATATAGTCACATATTGGGCCATTCTCCTCCCAGACAAACTGAACAATTAGGTGCGTTGCTTGAGGTTCTTTGCCTTGAGAAGATTTTCATTTACCACTGCCTTTCAGGAAAGTTCCAGAAAGAAGGCACAGTGCTGCTGCTGTCTACTACCGAGTGGCCCTGACTTATCGTGAAGACCCATTTACAGAGCTGGCATAAGATTTCTCTTCCTGAGTCAACTGGTCATACAGAACTCCCATGAGCATAAGAGGGGATGTAATGTGACAGGAATGGAGATGGTTTGGGCCACTCCCCATGCAACTTACTTGAGCTTGCAGGTCTTACTCAAGCCCTATCTAGTATACACCACTTCTATTTATGATAGATGCTACTGGGAACATTCAGTTCTATTCCGTTCTGTGATCAAAAACATTCATTTCACAATGGACACTTAGCTCATGCCCTATGGTGACCTGGAGTCTCATGCCTAGGTATTCGGTCCCTATGAAAGCCCAGGAATAGGCCAAAAACTGATCCTCAAGAGTAGCCATCTGAAAAAGCTAGCAGGGATTTGCTCCAACATCCTGAGAGCCTGCACTTGTCACTAATGGGACCTGTTAAAGACTTCAAACTGCATCTCTATCTGCCACGGACACTTCAAGCACCACTGGATCAACTGGGTGATACAGTCCAATTCAAAAAGTAACTTGCATGGTAGCCTGAATTTGTTGCAGAGCCTACCCTTTCTTTGAGCCGCACTCAAAATTAACATATTTTCAAGTAAGTGTGTGTGTGTGTGTGTGTGTGTGTGTGTGTGGTGGGGGGTACAATGCAATTGGTTCCCACTAATAACGCCCTATGTACAACAGAAGGCAACACTGCTCAGTTCTTCACTAAAGAGCAGAGTCATACACCCTTGTGTCAGAAAGGGTTCTCTAGAGAAACAAAACCAGGACACTTACGTGTGTGTGTGTAGATGATAGATGATAGATAGATAGATAGATAGATAGATAGATACAGGATGAAGGAATATAACAGCTAATTAGCCTACACAGCAGTACACTTCCTTGGAACAGTTAATATACTGGATGTCCTTCAACTCACAAGGGCTGCTGGGCCGCTGGTCAAGAAAGAAGACAGCTGAGTCTGCCATAAAGCAATGCAGGCAGTCCGATCACATGCAGCAAACAGCAGAGTGGGTCACCAATAGTCAGCAAGGTGACAAGGTCTGACAGTCCCAAGCCCGAGGGATGTACACCCCAGCAGCATGGCAAAGTAGATCTTGAAGGAACCTCAAGCTCCAGTGACACGATCCACAGGTTGGCAGTCCCACAGGTAGTGTAGCTCACAAGTTGAGGCAGAGAGCTAGCAGTCGCATGCAGGTCTGATTGCCAGAGAGCAAGAGAGAGACAGGCAGGGCTTGCAGAGCCACTTAGCTCTTTGCCCTTCAATCAACCTGTGACCTTGTTAATCCTACATGTTACTATTGGCCAGGTTGGCACAATAAACCTACCTATCACACACCCCAATGAGATGCACCAGACCTAGGGTCACATATTTAGTTGTGAGAGGATCCAGATGCAACATTTATCCTTAATTTTATTAGGAATATCTGGACTTGAACACCTAGAAAATTCGCTCAGGTCAAAAGTGTCTGAATTTTTTTTTTGCACATCACTGCCCTCTGGTGGTCGTGAGAGCTACCCAGCCTTGCTGCTGCTGGATTTGAACCTCCAAGCCAGTGGGCCGCCGTCCCGCACACAACCACTATGCCACCGCGGCTCAGCCCTAGTGTCTGAAGTTTTGTTGCATTAATTTCCTACCCTCTAGTGCACAGAATTTTTTTAACCAGTCATTAATACTTCATCTTTACTAGGTCTGATCATCAAAATATTATTAATGTATTGAACCAGCGTGATATCTTGTGGAAGGGAAGGTGGGATCAAGGTCCCCGTGGCGTGAATGATGACATAGTTTGGGAGAGTTAATGTTCTTCGAAGGAAGGGTGGTGAAAGTATCAGCTGAATATAAACTGCTTCTCCATGATCCTTGGTAAACTGAATTGAGAAAGGGGCATTAGCCAGATCTAGAGCTGCATACCAGGTACCAAGAGATGTATTAATTTGTTAAAGCAATGAAACCATGTCTGGAACGGCAAATGAAATGGGGATCATCCCCATTTCCCAAGATCCATTTGTTGTAGGGTTTTTTTCTTTTTTGGGGGGGGGGCGGTTGCCGGGCACAGGTCAAATGTTATTGTCGGAGACTATTGGGTCGGTTCTATCTCCTAGTGACACAATGTACATCAGAATAAAACTCCACCACCCCGGCCTGCGCCATTCTCACAATTAGTCTTACGTTTGAACCCATGACTGCAACCATGGCGCCAAGCCATCTCGTCTACCATCTTCCTCTTCTCCACTGTCCCTCTACTCTACCAAGCATGATGTCCTTTTCCGGGAACCGTGAAATGGAACTGTGCTGGGAATCTCTTCTGCAAAAGGTACTGTTACACAAACCATGTTTTCTAATTACTAGTTCTTTAAAAAGTTCATAGTAGAATTTTAGTCAAAGTCTTCACACTTTTAACTTAGAGCAGGCATCCTCTGGAACAGCTGCTGTGTGTGCTCTCATGAGTAAGCCTGTAAGTTGACATATGTGTATTTGAATCAGGGAAACTGTGTCTTTACCTATGCTTGCCTTGTGTCTGTGAGCCACCGAGAGAGACGAGAAGGGGCTCAGACAAGTCGGAGGGCAACTACAGGGGTTTCTGAAGGTTGAGGTTATTGTTGAACGCTCATTCATTATTTGGATGGCAGTATTTATTCTATTGTTGTAAACTCCTGTTTGAATGGCTTAGATAGAAATTCTAGCATTTCTGTGACGTCCATTTTTAATAGAAAATCTGCAAACTGAATTGCAGAACTGACTTTGCAGTTCTGTTTGAGCTATTTCGCACCCCATAGAGGTCCTCCACCCATCCCTGTGTCTCTCTGCCCATGTGCCCTGTACCACTGGGGAGTGCTCCTTCACTGCCACACCTGCTTCTGCAGAAGGTTAGTTTACATACACCGCATCCCCCACAAGACTATCTGCCAAGGCTACAAGAAAGAAAAGCTATTATTTGTATGCTTTGCCAGCTAATACATGCTTCTGCTTGCTGTACCTTGTGATGGCTGCTTTTCTGTGCTAATAATGCATGTTTGGTGTTTGGGGTAGTCACATCATCTGTTGTCAACTTGAGACTTACCAATGAAGGTGTGGAGTTTAGCCTGCCAATCAGGTCACAGCTGGATGAACTCGTTTGAAGACCCCAAGGAGACAAAGAGTTCATTGGAGGGGGGACACACCTTCATTCCCTAAGAGACATTACAGTTGACAAGACACATGGAGCTACGCTAGAGTCCTGGAGCTGAAGGAGCCACATGGAGAGTGATCATCCTGCTCTCGCCATGGTTGCATGTGTTGCGTGAGTCTGAAGAGGAATTTATAGATTTCTATTGGACATATGGGATAATACTGACATTATGGACTTGATCTGGACTGGACTGGGATAGTTTCTCAATATTCAACTGTTCTTGTCTATAAAGCTCTTTCTTATACACATACGCGTCTCCCTGGATTTGCTTTTGCAGTCTACCCAGACTCACACAGTGTTGTTGAAAAAAGCAAAGCAAAAACAAAGTACAGTAGATAAAGTCTCAGCATCCTTGCTTCGAAGGTGCTTTCTGGTTGCACTTCTTTGAAGACAGACCTGTTTGTTCTTTGGGTGGTCCATTGTACGTCCAACGTTCTTTGCCAATTAGATATAAATTCTAGAATTTCTGTGAAGTCCATTTTTAATAGAAAATCTGCAAACTGAATTGCAGAACTGACTTGGCAGTTCTGTTTGAGCTATTTCGCACCCCATAGAGGCCCTCCATCCATCCATTTTTCGTCAGTCTTCCCCATTCAATAGAGCACTTTCACATGTGACTGAGAATCCCAGGGCTTGGCTCAGGCATTCTTCAGTCGCAGAGTAACACCTTGCTTTTCGACACTCTCAGGAGGTCTTGTGCAGCTGGCTTACCCAATGCGATGTGTGCTTTCATCTCCTGACTGCTTTTCCATGAGAAATTGCTTGCAGATCCACACAAGATGAAATCCTTGACAGCGTCAATCTTTTCTTCGGTGATCACAATGTCACCTACTGGTCTAGCTGTGAGGATTTTGTTGTTCTTTACATGGAGCTGTCATCCACACTGAAGACTGCAACCCTTGATCTTCACCACCAAGTGCTTCAGGTCCTCCCCACATTGAGCAAGCAAGACGGCGGCATCTACAAATTGCAGGTTGTTCATAATCCTTCCCCCTGTGCTGAGCCTTGGTGGCACAATGGTTGTGTGAGGGACTTCGACCCACAGGGTTCACAGTTCAGATCCAGCGGCAGCTCTCCAGGAGCAAGGCTGGGCTTCCTACTCTCACCAAGGCAGTGATGCGAAAAAGCAAAAAAAAAAAAAAAAAAAGACTTCCTCCAAACCTGTTACCATAGTCTTCTTCATATAATTCACATTCTCTGATTTTTTTTGCTCAGCGTACAAATTGAATAATTATGAATTTAGAGGATGCTACCCTATGAACATTTTTCTTAATTTTTAAACCATGCAATATGCTCTTGTTCCGTTCAAGCAACGGCCTCTCAATCCATGTAGTTTCAGTAGGTGCACAATGTTGTAGAACTCCCATTTCTCTCACAGTTTGGTATGGTCCAGTCGATGAAACACCAACCAACATCTTCCTGGGAGTCTCTCCTTTCAGCCAAGATCCATCTGACATCAACAATGAGATCTTTTGGTCCGCATCCTCTTCTGAACCCGGGGCAACTCCCTGTCCCAGGACTGCTGCAAGCATCATTGGATGATCTTCAGCAAACTCTTACTTGCATGTGATAGGAATGGTGCTCTTCTTTAATTTGCACCTTCCACTTGGTCGCCTTTCTTTGGAATGGTCTCTCCCGGTCAGTCTATCAAATTGCTACATTTCCTGGCATCGATGAGTAAGCCCTTCATCTCAAGTCGTATTCCATCAATTCCTGGAGCTTTGTTTTGGGTTAATGCTCTCTGTGCAGCTTGAGCTTCTTCCCTCAGCATCATTGTTTCCCGATCATATGCTACCTCCTGAAATGGCAGGATGTTGGCGAACTTTTCTGAGTACAGTAAGTCTGTGCCTTCTTTCTATCTTCTTTTGATGGTTTCCTGCATCGTTCAATATTTAGTCCATGGACTGTTTCAATATTGCAACTCCAGGTTTGAGGTTTTTTCTGGAGTTCTTGCAGTTTAAGATATTCTGAGCATGTTCTTTGGTTTGGGTTCTAATTCCAGATCTTTGCACAATAACTATAATATTTCACCTTGTCTTCGTGAGCTGCCCTTTGAAATAAAAAAGGAAGGAACAGCTCTTTAATGTCATTCTTTCTTCCAGTTGCCTTAGTTACTCTACAATTAAGAGTCAATTCCATAGTCTCTTCTGACATCCTCTTTAATCTTTTCTTTCTTTCCTGTCTTGTTAATGACGTTTTCTTCGTGAATGATGTTCTCGATGGCCTCCTGTCCTCTCCCAGCTCTGCAGTCAGTGGTGTTTCATGTATAAAATCTGTTCTTGGGATAGTCTCAAAGCTGGGGGGCAATATTCTCAAGGTCGTGGACTTGTTTCCATTAATCTCAGCTTCAAATAGAACCTATGTATAAGCAACTGATAGTCTGTTTCACAGTCGACCCTTGCCCTGGTCTTAGATGCTAATGCTGAGTTCCTCATTGTCCCTTCTCACAGATGTAGTCAATTTGATTTCTGTGTATCCCATCTGGTGTAGTTCATGTGTACAATCGCCTTCTGTGCTGTTACAAGAGTTATTTGTTATGAGTTAAGTCATTGGTCTTGCAAAATTCTATCGTGGGATGTCAGGCTTCATTGCTATCACCAAGATCATATTTTCCAACTGCTGTTCCTTCCTCTTTTATGTCCAACTTTTGCATAATCATTGCCAATAATTATTACCGAATCTTGATTTCATGTTGGGTCAATTTCTGGCGGATGCCATTGGTAGAATTCTCCAATTCCTTTATCACTAGCTTTAGTGGTTAGTGCATATATTTAGATAATAGTTTCGTTGCCTGTATTGCCTGTGTGCAGATAGGCATTAACCTATCACAGACAGCATTGTACTCCAAGATAGGCCTTGGAATGTCTTTTCTTAGTATGAATGCAACTCCATTTCTCTTGCGTGGGTCTTTTTTGGGGGAGGGGCTTACTAACCCTCAACTGCCAAATCACTGAGTATCCTGACTCACCCAAGTGGACAGAAAACCTAACGATCACAGTACTCATCACACTTATGGTGCAAATGAGGTTTTGTCAGGGCCAGGCTGAACCAGGAAGGAAAGAGACAAGGAAGGTGATTTCCAGGACCGAAAGGGGAGCACAGAAATTCTAAGCACTTTACCAAGGACACTTGAGAATGGACGGAAACCTTCAGCTTCCACCTCTTTTCTTTCTGAAGATGGGAAGCAGAGAGCACCTGTGTCCTCCTGGATGGGAGGAGAAACCCTCCGTTGACCAAGTCCCATCTACTGCTCTTCTCTTGGTCCTTGGAGAGGCTCCCATCAGTGATTCCAGGGAGGGGGATGTGTTAGTCCTGGTAGACTAGAGAAACAAATTCATAAGCATGCACATGGATATAAGGGAAAGGTTTATATACAAGAGGAATGGAATATTGAGAAAGCATCCCAACCCAATCCAGTCCAAGGTCACAAGTCCAATATTAGTCCGTACGTCTGACACCAATTTTATAAAGTCTCCTTCTGAGTCATGAAGCACATGAAATCACACCAGGACAATCACAGGCCAGTGGTGCAGTCATGTGTATCCAACTGGGCTAGAATCATCCCAGCAGAGATCTCTCCATGGCTCCTCATTTCCATGGCTTGGGGTCCATCAGCAGTATCCATTGGTGGTAGAAGCATCTCAGTGCTGGCTGGGGTCTCTCTGTGGCTTCTCCGGCCCCAGAGGTCTAATTCCATCAGAGCAAGCTAATGTGGCTTCTCCTCCAACTCCTCCAGGTTCCAGGATTCAGGATCTATCAACCTGCCATCATCTTTTCTTGTTGGTAAACCAACTCCAAGAGACTGAGTCAAGTCTCTCTTCTCCAATTGGGAAATACTGAGAAACTTCCCAGAATTCTCAGGAGAAGGCCAGGCCCACACAGAGCCCTCATTGGCTCTCTCCAGAGTGACAGGCTAGACTCCACCCCTAGACTCCCAATCATGAAATTGACACATGAGCACATGACTGCCCCAGGGGATTCCACAGGAATAATCTTGAAAGCGTTTCCCAAAGGACATAGAATGGTTGTGAAAGCTTACTATAAAAAAGTTTAAAGAATAATCCCCCCCCTCCAAAAAAAAAAAAAAGCATTTTGGTGAGAAGACTCAGGAATGTTGGGTCAGGAATGTTGGACCATCTCAATAGTGCACCTGCCCAGACTCCCTGAGCAGCAAGGGGCTAGGTGAAGTTTTTGCTGGTGGAAGTGGGGGCACATTTTTTGACTAACACATCTTTGAAGCAGATGTACAAAAAATGGCGTCTGGTCAAAACGACTACCCAGGACTGAGTGCCGTGAAATGACCAAGACTTCTAGCGTCTTCTCAGCCACCCGTGAGTAGGCGAGGTTAAATGAATTACCTCGAAAGGAAAGATTAGCCAGTGGCAAACACATCATCTTACAAGTTGCAGCAAAGGCTTTTGGTCTGCTTCCCAGAAATTCAGAAGACAATTAGCCAAGAGATTTCCAGCTCACTGCTTTCCCTATAGCACCGAAGGAGGTCTCCCTGAGTGAGCTGGCCCTGAGACGCAGGCTCATCAATCAGCTTTAATGAGACTCCTGGATCCTTGAGAGGAAGTTTTGCAGAAGGAGATGAAGAAAAGTATGCTTGTGGAAACCATGAGAACGAGCACACACACCCATATGTGAAAGAGGTGTTCGCGCGTGAGTGCTTAAATGGCTAGTGGGGACTAGAAAATCCCTGAGGCATTTGGCTACATGTGCAAGAGTGACTTTACAGCTACGGTTAAATGTTAGGGACTGTGGTTGTTTTTAAAAAAGCATTTCCCCAGTTGTCTATTGTCCAGGGAATGTAACGTACTCTTTTGTTTGTTCGTTTAAAAGATTCAAATAATTTTAAAAAGATGGAGAAGAAAGAATGCAAATGTCTTTTCACTCACTTAACTTTATGTTCTCTCTTTTCTATTGTAAAAATGCAGGTAACAGGTGAAAGGAGAAAGGAGGAATTGATCCCAATGATCGACATGGAACACACACACATACCCCCCCGCCCACACACACACACACATACACACCTAGGATGATGAACAACAGAAACATGGGTGAAGGGAGACAGTGGACAGTGTAAGATATAAAAACAATAATAATTTATAAATTACCAAGGGTTTGTAAGGGAGGGAAGGAAGGTAATAAAGGGAGGGAAAGAAATGAAGAGCTGATACCAAAGGCTCAAGTAGAAAGAAAAGGTTTTGAAATTGACAATGGCAACATATGTACAAATGTGCCTGGTACAATGGATGTATGAATTGTTACAAGAGCTGTAAGAGCCCCCAATAAAATGATTTTCTTTTAATGCAGATAACAATTTCTTCTGATTCAACACTTTCACTGGTACATTTCAAGGAAACCAGTGACATCCATCATGCAGTGCAACCGTCATCAGTGATGCTACAACCATCACTCGTGCCGCCATTTCCAGTCCCCTCAACAGAAAAATAATGCTCACTAATGGAAGACCCCCTCCTCCTTCTCTCCCCCTCCCCCTGTACCCACTGTCCACTCTGACCCGTACGCCCGGGCCTCGTCTGTTTCCTAGTGGTGAGGTCATGCGGTGTGTGTGGCCAACTTTCGACACAGCGTGAATGTTCTTTGTGGCTGAGCAACATTCCACCGTGGGGATTGGCTGACTTGTATTGCTCCATCCACCCACAGTTGGACATTCGGGCGGCTTCTACCTTTGGGCTACTGGGAATGGTGCTGCCGTGGACTTCCCAGCTATCAGAAATTATATTCTTGGCAACGACTTGAACTTACCATGAGACATTTCAGGGGTTCCATTCAAAACAAGCTGGAGGTGTGCCATTTCTCAAAATTCAGGTCTGGGTATGCGAACCAAAACGCGGGTGGACCTGGAGTCTAGGCACCGAGAGGGAGTGGACCTTCCGGTAGAGGGGGCCAAGTGTGTATGGGAGCCTCAGGACCTAACACTGGGCTGGGGGAGGGGAAGGCACCTGACCTAGTCCTCCCCCCTGAACTTCCTGTTAGGGGTCAGCAAGGGTTAAGAGAGGGCGGTGGCTCGCTCAGACCTGTGTCAGGCCATCCTGGCCGAGGTGTGATGAACCTGTGGGGCTGTCGTGGGCCTTGTGAGTGTCTGCTGGAAGGATAGCATTCACCCGTATCCCCTGGAAGTCCGCTTCGTAACGGAACCAACAGAACCTCAGGTTTAATCCCGAGTGATCTGTCCTCCTCGCCCCTCCCCCATAGTCTATCTAGGCCACTGTTCTGCTCCGTTCCTACACAGGGGTGGGGGCACCTTCCCTCTTGGGACTGTGCCTCCTCTGGGCCCTCGGGGGCCGATCGTCCAGTCGGAAGATGGGAGGACGGAGGATTTGGAGAAGCAGACATGGGAGCGTTCGATGCGTCAGACCTAGGGATGGATTGGCCTCTTCTGCCTGTGTCCGTCACTACACCCCTGGCCTCACCGATCCTCACCCGGTATTTTCAATCGACTCACATGCATGGGAAAGTTGGACAATGGATAAGAAAGACCAAAGAAGAATGTGAACTCTGGTGTTGGCAAAGACTGGCGAAGGCACCACGGGCTGCCAAAAGAACAAACACGTCTGTCTTGGAAGAAGTTTGGCCAGAATGCTCCTTAGAGGCCAGGATGCTGAGACTCCCTCTTACTTATTTGGGCATGCTGTCAGGAGAGGCCAGTCCCTGGAGCAGGACACGACGCTGGGCAAAACAGCAGCGCAGGGAAGGCCCCAGACAAGACGGCTACAACAACGGGGTCGAACACAGTGATGGTGAATGTGGCCCAAGACTGGCCGGAGTTTGCTTTGCTGTGCACGGTAGCAGGAATTCACTGGCAGGCCCTTCACACGGTAAGCAGGCCTTAAGGGTGTGCTGTCCTACCTGGAGGAAACGGGTAACACCTCGGTCCCATACCGGATGTCACCACTAGAGACGGCATCTTTGTGTCCTGGGGCTGCTGAACAGAGAACGGAAATGCATTCCCCCATGGAAGTTCACATCAGGACCTGTGGCAGTCCCCTAATCTGGTGTCAATGTGAGGATTAAGAGTGTAGGGGTGGAGTCTGGCCTGTCAATCTGGGGGGAGCCAATGAAATCTCTCTGTCAGCTTGGCTTTCTCCTGAGAATTCTGGGAAATCTGACTGTATTTCTCTCTCGGAGGTGAGAGATTCACTCCTCAGTCCCTTGGAGACGCTCTACTAACAAGACACAAGACTTACTCCCTTACAAGACTTGCAATACATTGCAGTTGACAAGACACATGGCAGCATGTTGATCGATTCTGAGCCCTAAAAACTGGAGAAGCCACGGGGAGCCCCCTGCCAGCGCTGAGATGCTTCTACAGCCACTGGATACACAAGACTCTGCACCCACTGGCCTGTGATTGTCCTGGCGTCATTGCATGTGTTTTGTGAGTCTGAAGAGGACTTTGTAGATTACTATGGGCCAATATCAGACTTATGACATTGGACTAGACTGGGTTGGGAGGTTTTTCTCATTCTTTACAGATAATGTTGAAAACCAGATCAGGTCGAGCGTGCACCGTTTGAGAAGGAGTCAACTGACGAAGTTTTAACTGTTCAAGTCAGGCTTCCCCCTTTGATCATCTATACACATCTCTCCAATGCACTCCACTGAGTCACCACTGTCCTCTCCTCCCCCCATTATGGATGGAGGGACATCACCGGAGGCTTTTTTCCTGTGTAGTTCCCACAAGTGCATCCTGGGCTCTCACTTTCATTCATTGCCTTCTGCAAACTGCAGTCCCACTGTTTGGGCTTTGATCCTATCTCCCCTCCTTCGACTTCAGATGACAGGATTTTCAATCCTGCGGTGACTAGAGATGGTGTGCTTCTTCCAGGTGAATTCAGTTGCCATCTCCCTCAGATGGCTGCTTGTTTGGAGGCAAGCCTTTCAGATCCCAGATGCTACTTTTTCTGATAGTCGGCCATCATCTAATTTCTTTGCCTCACTTTACTGTAACATCTGTATCTTCTGTGTTCCCTTCCTGAGGGCTAGTATTGAGCAGGCTGTGATGTAAGAACTGAACATCCTTAAGTTAGAGTGAGGATCTAGTGCGAGTCCAAATTTCATTTCTGGATATATATTTGTTTGCTTGTTTTTTATCTGACCTTGGATCCCTTCCAAAACCTCCTTGTTAATTTAGGGTCATCACATCGATCATCCCACTGGGGCATCAGACCCTACTGTCTTTGATTAGACCCCTACCCATTGAGAGAGGGGTACTGTAGTTGTTAACTCCATAGCACAGCACCTAAGTGATTCACTTGTACAGAATCAGTCCTTTTGTGGTTGGGCGCTATTTACACAAACAATCTGGGTTGACTGTCAGGGGAATTTACAAAAACAATCCTTGAGAATGTCCATCACAGGTTTGCTAAATAATACAAATTGTAATCCCTCATACAGGGCATGGAGGTAGCAAAACCCTGTTTGTCTGCCTACCAATGGGTCAACACGACCTTGGTACCGCTGTCCTTCTCCTCCTCAGACACCATGTATTTTCCATCTTGAGTCCTCAGGCAGAGTCTGGGGTAGAGTCCATTTCACCCAGTGGGGTTTGCATATGGGATCTCACAGGTGCAGCCTCTGGAACCTGCTATGCATATGAAGACCCAGTGTCCAGTGGGTCCCAGTGTTCCCCAACACCTGGCCCAGGTCCCCAGTCCATGTGGCTCATTTGGTGCATACCACCAAAGACACTCCCCCACTAGAGTCCCCCCCAAACATGGTCAGTCATTCTTCCCCACAATTGAAGGTC
>PVJH01019261.1:0-27790 GCA_004026705.1 Nesogale talazaci | reverse complement strand
GATGAGAAAATAGACGTCAGTTCTTTAAAGCTGTCCACTCTGTGGTGTTTGTTACAGCAGCCCAAGGGGACGGATCTCTCAGAAGCGGACACTGTCTCAGAGCGGGCCTGAGAATCTGCTGCAGCTCAGACTTGGCTTGGGTCCGTAGGCTACCTCATTCCAGAACTATCTAGCACATCTGTTCTCATGGCGAATGCCTTCAGCAAGGAGAAGGGAATCAAACCGCCCGGTAGGAAGATGATTAGGGCTTGGGTGTGGCCACCTGCCATCGCCAAGGCAAGTCCATGGTTGAGCTCAATGCCAAGGGGCGGGGGAGGACCTTGGCCTTCAGGGAGGCAAGTTGGGGTAGGGAGGAAGGACGGGAGGAAAGGCAAGCAGACAGCAGTCTTCCTCCGCCCACGCGGCCCACTCATTCTGTTTTCCCCTCTGACATCTCACCTATGTCCCTCGCAGCCCTGTGGTTCTACTGTGGGCTTGTGGGCCTTGCCCACCACACTGCAGAGGGGCAGTCGGATGCAGGACACACAGGCAGGAAGAAATGACGGGACTGAGAAAACTAGAGTGAGGACTGGGCACGTCCAGATGCCGCAGCCGGTGCCACCTCCACTGCGCAGCCCCCTTGTGCTGGGGAGGGGACTGTGCTTCGGCCTGTGACCGGCATAGTCACTCTCTCCTAGAGGGACCTGGAGAAAGAGCTGTCTGGTAAGGACATTCCAGAAAGAGCCAGCTCTGGCAACACGGCCCATCTCTTTGCACCTCTGACCCCGAATCCCGAGCCATCCTCTCCAGGACGGGGGCCCCCTGGAACATCAGCCCTATTTCCTGGGGGTCCTGGGGCCGGGAGGGCGGAGACCAGGCCTGAGTAGGGGCACGCTGGCAGACTGGTGACAGCACAACTTGTTGCCCAGGGATTTTCCTTGGGGGTCAGGCCTCTGCCCACACCTATTTCTCCACCAGGCCCTTTCAGAAACTAGGTTCGTGACATTCTAGCCGAGGAGTCTGAGAAGGACTGTGTGGGGAGCCAGGCTCCGCCCCATGGCTACTGGAAAGTTCTGGAAGGCTTCACCCGGCCTTCCAGTGGGTGGTGGGTGAGGTAAGCCACCCTGTGCCCACTGGGGCAAAGGCTGCCAGGATCGCCAGCCCCCCTCGGGCCATGAGGAAAGCACCTTATCACACTCAGCAGGTGTGCTCCCCGGCATTTGGACGGTGCCCACGTGTTGACAGAGCAGAGCTGAACTCATGGAGAAGCCAGAGGATACCCACCTGGTGGGTCTCCGCCATGCTAGGCCCAGCACAGCGGGGTGAGGGGAGTGGGCAGCAGGTGGTCCTGAGGGCTAGATCCATGGGCAGGAGAACAAGGGGGGCAGGAAACCTCGTGGTAGGAGAGGGGGATAGAAGAGTCAGGAGGGATTTGGGGGCAGTGGAGTGGTAGAATCCAGGTATGGGAAAGAGGCCAGACTGCTTGTATCCCGCCATTGCTGAAAGCCGGGTTTTGCTCTAGAGAACTTTAAGAAGCCAGCAAACAGACGGGTGGAAACGGCTGGCTTGCTATCTGGACGGGGCTTTGTTGATTCACCCAGTGACTTTAGATGCCTAGATTGATAACGGCGTTTACTTAGAAATTTTCTCTCTTCCTATTCTTTTTTTTTTTCACTTAGAAATCTAAACAGACGTTAAGCAAGTGGCCTTAATGAAACAACTCCCTCTTGTCCCGTTTCCAAGGTCTGTCAGAAGTTACAGGCTAACCCCAAACAGAACAATCTCCAGGGAGAGTCAGCCACACTGACGCGTCTTGTTTTAAAAAGTCCATCAACTACAATAAAGAGGGCAAAGGGGAGAAGGCAGAGAGAGTGCAAGAAATCCAAGTGTGGGAAACCAGAAAGTGGCCCCCGTGGGATGTTCCTGATCCAGACACTCACCACTGAGCTTGTTTTCAAAGATAAAAACAGTATCTGGCTGAAAAGGGGAGTTCAGGGGTGAGGGTGGGGTGAGGTTTAGTGATAAAGACTGTGCCGAGGAGAATCCAAGTGTGTGTGAAACCGAATGACCTCCCAGTGTCTACATTTCTTTCTCATCTGTCCTCCAGATGTCCATGAGCTTTCTGCATGGAAACCATCCCACCCCCAGCCCCGACATTGTGTGCTTCCAGAGTGAGGTCTAAGCCTGGCCATGGACTTGTTCTAGACACTGTTGGATCCAGGAGACCTGGGTGCGCGTGGCCTGCTCACCTAGGCTGGACAACAGTGCCTGGTCAAAGACTGCCGAACCGCTGATAAAGAGGGTCAAGTCCATCCCCATGAAAACACAGAGGAAATGATTGCTTTTAAAGCCAAGTAGGAATGGACAGACTTGATCGAAGAAGAACTGAAACTTCTTAATAGTCTAATATCTATAAAAAGAAATTACAAAGGGGATTAAAGATGTCTGAGAAACCCCAGCCTAGCAAACTTTTTTGGGAGCTGAAGGAACTTCTCTTTTTGTTGAGAACACCTACAACAGAACACGTGCCAGGTGAGCGGTTTCTACATGTTCAGCTCAATGACACGGACTATATTCTTTGAGATGTGCAACCACCTTCTCCCTCCCCTACAGCATAAGCACGTTCAGGTTCCCATCTAGTCTTTCGAGGTGCTCTTGTCAATTTGATCCCAGATATTCTTTACTCATGAAGCTAAACTACTGCTTGGCTTGAGGAAGATATTTTTGGTTTAAGCTTGAGTGAGCACCCCCAGGGCAATTACTTCAGGGGTCCACCTAGCCCTCTTTACCCCAGAAAATCTGGAGTCTATGAACATTTGGGATGCTGTCTTGTATTTTCCTCTTGCGATCAGAATCCTGCTGTAGAATCTCAGTTCAAACACTCGGTAGCAGTTGCTGCAGCTCAGCTTAATTGTACTTAATTTCTTCTTTTTTATTGCTGTTTTTGTGGGCATCACTGCCCCCTGGTGGGAGTTGGAGGCCCAGCCTTGCTCCTGGAGAGCTGCTGCTGGATGTGAACCACCAATCCTCAGGCCTCAGTCCCACACACAACCACTACGCCACCGGGGCTCAGCCCAATTTCTTCTTTTTTAAAAGAAATCACTTTATTGGGCGCTCGTCCAGCTCTTATCACAGTGTGTCGAGCACACTTTCCATCTGTTGCCCTCATGATTCTCACGACATTTGCTTTCCACTTGAGCCATGGTTAACGTCTTAAGAGATCGTCTCCGTCTCATTTAAACCTTTCTAAGCCACAGAGAAAGGAGGCGTCTCCCGTGAATTTATAATGAAAACAGAGCATAAAGATAGCCTCTCAAAATGGCAGTGCTGTAACTCGGGGCTAAAGCGGTACCTCTTGCACGCTGTGGTGGTGCTGAAAGCTCTGTCACTAACATTTCAGAGTCCCGCAGGGCACCCCCAGTGAACAGGTTTCTCTGATGCTTCCAGACCAAAACAGGCCAAGAAGGAGACGCTAGTGCTCTGCTTCTGGAAGTTAGCCGGTGGACCTCGTATGCAGCACCACAATGCTGTCCCCAACTGTGCCGGGCGGTGAGCTGCTCAGACTGGAAGGCGTTTGAAGTGCACGGCGGCCATAGCAGTGGGCTTAAAAAGATCAACAGCTGTGAAGGTTGCCCCCAAATCAGTGTGGCAGTTACGTCATCTGGCGTCCTCTTGAGATTACGGAGCGTGAAGGGGTGGAGTGCAGCCTGTCCATCAGGTCTTGGCTAGATGACCTCATTTGGAGGCTCAATGGAGATAAACAGCTCACTGGAGGCCAGACCCCCTCTCTCTGCTTTGTATTTCTGTTGACAAGCCACAGGGAGCCACGCTGATGGAGCCAGAGCCCTGGAGCTGGAGGAGCCACGTGGAGACCCCTGCCAGCGCTGAGATGCTGCCACGGCCACTGGACCCACAAGACTTCCCACCCACTGACCTGTGATCTCCCTGCATTCAGCATCATGGTATATGTTGCGTGAGTCTGAAAAGTAACTCAGAGATGGGCTAATATCGGACTTAGGGACTTGATCAGGACAGGGCTGGGATTTTAAAAAAATATACAATTACTCTTTATCGAAAGCTCTTTCTTATACACATGAGTGACGATGAATTTGTTACTCTAGTCCACCCGAACGGACACAGTCACAATTGGAAACCACCAGCTGCTCAGGAGAAGCGGGAGGTGCTCTGCGCGCACAGAGATTCGCAGCCTCTGAAACCCCTGGGGGCAGTTGTCCTGTGTCCGCTGGGGCTGTCTTGAGCCAGAACTGACTGGACGTCACTGAGTTGGGTTGGGGTTCTGAGTGGAGAGGATCAAAGACTAGATAGTGTGTGGTTCTCTTGCACCAAGAGGGTCTCCGTGACTCAGAGCCAAGTTGATGGCAGTCAGTGTTTTACAGAGGAGGAGACTGAGAAAGGGATGCCCGTGTCATCTGCCGGGTGTCCGGCCCCCTCCCGGTGTGTGCACCTAAGCCCTCACCACCAGGGCTTTTCTTCTGTTACATTGGGGGGGTGGGGTACACATCATATAAAACACGACCCTTTCTGAATGGTATCTTAAAAAAAAAAAAAAAAGACCACCATTGATGGAGAGACGCCCAGGGAATGGCAGATAATCATGTGACAATCGTCTACAAAGAAGGAACTCTCCAAGGTGTAGGTCCCAGCCGTGAGTCTGTCTGCTGTATATAGAATTTCTGGAAATGAGCCCAGGGTATTGAACAAAAGAGAAGGAAGGACCCTCCAACAAGCTGCTAGCCTCCCAGCTGTGAGACAATCAAGTCCTATTCTTTAAGGCCGGACTTTTGCTACTGCAGCTGCAGCAAAGTGGCACCCTTCCTGCTATATAGTCCCCTGTCCCACCCCTAACTTACAGCCCACACAAGGCTGCCCATCCATAGAATCTGAGCTAGACCTGGCCTCTGCTCCCTTGGTAACAGAGATGAACTTCTGGATGTGGCGCAGGTGGGGACGGGAGTTAGCAGGCCATTCTCTCCAAAGCCTTTAAGTCTCAAAACACTGGGGTCGGAGGCCCCAGAGGGGCGAAGCTTCAAGGCAACCCAGGCCATCCAGTCCATGCCTGCTCACAAGGACCACGCAGAGGGTGGCTGAGAGAGCAGCTCTTCGGGAGAGCAGAGAGTGTTTCCCTTCTTCACCAGAGTGGTCTGCTGGCTTGAACAGTCCACCTGGCAGCTAGCGGCCCCACGCTTACCCCGCAGCCCCACCGAGGCTCCCACGCAGAGCGTGCTGCTGTTGCTAGGTAACCGACTCCCAGTGACCCTCCGCAAAGGAGGGCGGGGTTCAGCACCATGCACACAATTGTTCTCAGGTTCGAACCCCATGCGGGCTCGAGGTTGATACGTCTCCTCCACATCCCTAAACACGGTGTCCTCTTCCAGGGACTGGTCTCTCCTGAGACCTTGTCCGAAGCACACAAGACAACATCTCACCATGCTGGTTTCTGAAGAGCATTCTCACTGTACTTCTTTAGAACAGATTCGTTTGTTCTTTTGGCAGCCCACAATATTTTTTGTTTGTTTGTTTGTTTGTTTGTTTGTTTGTTTTGGGGGGGCATCACTGCTCTCCGGTGGTGGGAGTAGGAGACCCAGCCCCACTGCTGGAATTGAACCTCCGTCCCAGTGGGCCGCAGTCCCGCGCACAACCACTACGCCACCGGGGCTCAGCCCCCCACAATATTTTCAATATTCTTTGCCAGTACCATAATTCAGCTTTTCCTTTGGTCCTTCTTTATCAATGTCCCACCTTCCACATGCATAGGAAGCAATTAAAAATACTATGGGGCTGAGCCTCGGGGGCACAAGTGGTTGAGTGCGGGACTGCGGCCCGTGGGCTTGGTGGTTCAAATCCAGTGGCGGCTCTCAGGAGCAGCGCTGGGTAGCTCCCACGACCACCAGAAGGGCAGTGATGCCCCAAAAAAATACAATAAAAATACTGTGGCTTGATTCAGGCACACTTTAGACTTTAAAAGTGACATATCTGCTCTGGAGCATGTTAAAGAGGTCTCATGCAGCAGACTCACCCAATGCAAGGCATCCTTGGGTTTCCTGACTGCTGCTTCCAGGAGCACTGATTGTGGGTCTGGGCAAAATGAAATCTCTGATGACTTCAGTCTTTTCTGTTTATCACGATGTCCATTGGTCCAGTCGTGAGGGTTTTGGTTTTCTTTACCTGGCATTGCAATTCATACTGAATCCAAATCACAAGACTCTTCCAGTTGTTTTTTTTTAATTTTCATCCGCTTCGTGCACGTCAAGCGTTTCATGTCCTCCTCACTTTCAGGAAACAGCGAGCAGCCTGTAAACTGAGGCTATTAATAAACTCTCCTTCAGTTCTAGGCCACGTTTTTTTTTTTTTTTTTTGCATCACTGCTCTCCGGTGGTGGGAGTAGGAGGCCCAGCCCCACTGCTGGAATTGAACCTCCGTCCCAGTGGGCCGCAGTCCCGCGCACAACCACTACGCCACCGGGGCTCAGCCCTCCATGTTCTTTTTCATATAGTCCAGTGTGTTGGATGATTGGCTCAGCGTACAGATGGGATAAATCTGGTGGTAGGATACAAGTCTAACACGCACCTTTCCTGATTTCAAACCACACACTCTCACCTTGCTTTGTTGGAATGACTGCCAATTAGTCTGTGGGCAGTTTCCACATGAGCACAAAAAAAAATGTTCTCGAAATCTCCTCCGTCTCAATGCAATGCAGACTCTGGTGTGATCTACACTGTCGAATGGCTTTGTGTAGTCCATGAAGCACATGTAAATATCTTTCTGGTACACTCGGCTTTCAGCCAGAATCTGTCTGACATCGACAATGGTATCTCTCACTCCACCTCGTCACCTGAAGTTGTGAACGTTGTTGAATGATCTTCAGCAAAAATGTACTTGCATGTGAATCAATGACAATGTTTCATATAGTCCCAATTTGTTAGGTCACTTTTCTTTGGAATGGGCACAAATATGGGTCTCTTCCAATCAGTTGGCCAGATCGCTGTCTTCCAAATTACTTGACATAGAGGAGTGCCTCCCGTTCTTCAACAGTGTATTGAAACATTTCAATTGGTATCCCATCAATTTCTACAGCCTTGCTATCATGCTTTCACTACTATTTGGTCTTACGCCTTCAAGAATATTGGTTTTTAATCTTGGACCCTTTCTTGAAATGGTCGAATGCCAACCAATTATTTTTTGATACAGGGATATCATGTATTCCTTCCATCTTCTTTTGATGCTTTCTGCATCATTCAACATTTTTCCCATAGGGTATTTTAGGAGGCTTGAATTATTTCTTCAGCTCTTTCAGCTTGAGCTATCTGACTGTGCTTTTTATTCTTGACTTTATAACTCTAGTCCTTCACACATTTCACTGTCACTGCAGACTGTGCTGACTGGACAAACAAATCCAGAGTCACTCAATGTAGGTGTAAGAGAGAGCTCTTGATGGTGCCCACCTATTAGAAGACAGAGCATCAGGGGCCTTAAAGCCTTTAAGTCAAACACATGGCCATACAGCAGGGAAGCAACAAGGCTCACATGGAAGAAACACATCAGCCTGTATGATCATGAGGGGTGGTCAGGGTTAGGTATCAGGCATCAGAAGACCCAAAGGAAATAATCATATCACTCAGAACAAAGTGGGTCAGAGGAGAGACCCAAAGCCCATCTGTAGACTGTTGGACATCACCTCACAGAAGGGTCATAGGGAAGGGATGCGCATGGTACAGATAAGAGCTCTCAACATATGGAATCCAGGACAGCTAGACCCCTCAGGAACAGTAATGGGACTAGCGATACCAGGACAGTAGGGGGAAAGTGGGGGGGGGGGGCAGGGAAACTGATTGCACACACACTCCACCCTCAGAGGGGGACAAACAACAGAAAGGTGAGTGAAGGGAGATAATGGTTGTTGCAAGATATGAAAATAATAATAATAATTCATAAATTAACAAGAATTCCTGAGAGTGGGAGGGTAGGGGAGGGAGGGGGGAAAGAGGAGCTGACACCAAAGGCTCAAATAGAAAAAAAATATTTTGAAAGTTTTGATGGCAACTTATGTACAAATGTGCTTGATACAATTGATCTATGAATTGCTCTGGGAGCTGTAAGAGTCCCCAATAAAATGATTTATAAAAGAGAGCAACAGAAAGTATTTTATAAGAGTAATTGGATATTAAGAAAACATCCCAGCTTAGTCCAGATCAAGTCTATAATTCTGATATTAGTCCATATGTCCGATACGAGCCTACAAACACCTCTTTAGACTCACACAGCACATGCAATGATGCTGAATGCAGGAAGATCACGGGCTGACCGGTGAGCAATCGTGTGGATCTGGTGGCTCTTTTGGCAAAAAGCTCACCTAACACACCCCACAAGTGTGGCAGGCCTGTGACAGGAGACCCCGGCCTGGATGGTCTCCCAGATACTGGTCAGAAAAGAACATCAGAGGACCAAGGAAGCAGACTAGCCACCAAGGAGAAGAGGGGCTTCAGGTCTCCAGATAACTCTGCTGAGGAGGCTTAGTGCTGTTGGGGAGCCACACCTCAGGTGAGAACCCATCCTTCATCCTTGGCTGCCTCACAGGGACAGGTGACACCAGATTGTGACAGCATCTTAAAGGAACTGGGTGAAATTTAGGGAGGGGATCTGGAAGGATGGGGCACAGGCTGCCCAAGAAGGGACAAAGACCAGTGCAAGGGAAGCTGCTCCCCATAGTGGCGGGGAAGGAAGGAACCACCTGCTTCATTCCCCCAAGTGGGAGAACCGTAAAGAGATCAAGACCCCCAGTGGGATTTCCCAGGGCCCTTCTCCCACCTCACTGCCATCAGACAGCTACAAGATCAAAGTGGCCAACGCTGAAGGAACAGCCAGGAGGTGACCAGAGCACACATAGAGAGAGGAGATTCAGAAATCCCACTGGCCCTACATAGGGGAAATACCAGCCTCTGTAAAACTCTGATGAGTCAACAAAACAAGTCAACAAAAACAAAACCGGGACAGC
The DNA here is from genome assembly GCA_004026705.1 of Nesogale talazaci. Classification (NCBI taxonomy): domain Eukaryota; kingdom Metazoa; phylum Chordata; class Mammalia; order Afrosoricida; family Tenrecidae; genus Nesogale; species Nesogale talazaci. Next base: position 18,798 of record PVJH01019261.1, on the reverse strand, counting down.
ATTGAAGACATCTCTTTCATGAAGCAAAGAAAGCACAGTCTTTGAGAAAGAGAACCTACGTTGAAAAAAAAAAAAAAAATATATATATATATATATATATATATATGAAGGAACTGATGGTGAATTCCCTCTGCTCTTGTCAGTCACTACTACTCAAGAAGTCTTAGGAGTAGGAAGGAGGAGCTGAGCTGTGAGAGAAGCAGGCTGAAATTAAATGGAAATGGATAGGACCAGTTGTCAGGAGGACCTCGGGAGAGTCAGGGGAGAACTGTTCTGCTTGGGGTTTCCTGTTACTGGTTCTTCAGAACTTGCTTCAAGATTCCTCTAGGACAAAGCTTCTTAACCTGTGGGCCATGACTCCTTTGAGGGTCGAACAACGCTTTCACAGGGGTCGCCTGATTCATAACAGTAGCAAAATGGCAGTGATGAAGTAACAAGAGAAATAGTGTTATGGCTGGGGCATCACCACCACAGGAGGAAGTGTACGTAAGTGCCACACGGCGAAGGTTGAGAACCGCTGCTCTAGGTGGACTTGGGTCTTTAACCTCTCAGCAGGCGAGCACATCATCAACCATCCGTACCCTCAGGTATGATAAGAAGGGGTCAGATGAATTAAGGAGAGGAGGCTGTGACAGAAATATCAGGCAATAAGGATTTTAAAAGGCATGTGGAAAAAGAACATCCACCCAGCCTAGAATTAAATAAGGAAAGAATAGCCCAAACTCGCCAAGGCCCTCCCAGAAGCAACAGAAAGAAACATGGCCAGGATGGTGAGAGAGAGAATCGGTCGATTGGCCAGCAAGAACCAGGGATTCACTGGGAAGATGGCCAATTTTCTAGAGAAGGAAGCATGAGCAGATATCACAGTGAAATAGTCAAAGATAAGATGGAAGAAACTTCCTGAGCTTGAGGACAGCTCTGAATCTGTTCTGTAAATGGGATGGTTGAGTACCCAGCAACATGGGTGAAAATCTTCCACTTTGAGATGTATTAATTGTCCTACAGACACAAGGAACGAAGACTGAGAACTCCATGTGAACATCAGGAGTTCATAGACTGACAGCTCGGCTGCAGCATCTCAGGATAGCAGGCTTTGTAAAATATTCTAAGGGACACCAGGGCTCATGCATTGTGCTAAGGCCACTCTTCTTGAAAAACTAACTCCAAATTTATTCCAGGAAAACAAGATATGTCTACAAATAAAGAGCCCATAAACAAGAAAGGGGCATCGATAAATGGCTGATATGGACGTAGAAATTATTTAAACTGGGAGGGGGGGACCTTTACAAATGTGCGAGTAAAAATGATTCTTAACTTGCAGAGGCCTATCCCTAAAACTAAGACCACCTCCGTATCATCAGAAATGTTGGCCCTTTAGGGTCTTGGTGCCACTTCAAAGATGACAAAGAAGTCCACACAGATAGAGCCTGGGGATGTGGCTTTTGTGTCCAACCCCAGGATCTCGGTGTCTCCTGCCCCACACCCTCCACACAAGGAAGAGCCCAAACAAAAACCAAGCCAGTTGTCCCTGAGCCAATGATTTCAACAGGAGTGCGTGACAGGGTCAGCGTGATCACTAGGCCTGTCTTTCAAGGTACCTCTGGGTGGACTTGACTTTCCAACCTTTGGGTTAGCAGTCAAGTGCAGAAACTATTTACACAACCCAGCAATCGCATTAGAAAGAAGGACACCACCAAAGCAACAGTGTTTGTCAGTCCTGCACCAGGACCTGCACCCTAACTCGGCCCCCTCCCTCCTGTCTCCCTCCCCACCCTCCTTCTCAAGTTCTAGCATTCAGTTTGCTCAACCACACTTCTCTCTCAAGATTTTTTCCCCCAATAATTTTATGACATTCAATACATCATTTGTATCAAGCATATTTGTACATATTGCCATATTCATTTCCAAATATTTTCTACTTGAGTCCTAGGTATAAGTTTCTTCTTTCCCCTTCCCTTTTTTAAAATAAATCATTTTATTGGAGGCTCATACAACTCTCATCACGATCCATACATACATAAGTTGTATGCAGGCCACATTTGCACACTTATCACCGTTATCACTTTTGAAATATCCTCCCTCCACTTAGGCCCTCAGTACCAGCTCCCCACATCCCTCCCCCCGAACCCTTAATAATTTACAAGTTGTTATTACTTTTTCATATCATACACTGTTTGGTGTGTCCCTTCACTCACTTCCCTGTTGTCTGTGCCCCAGAGAGGAGGTTATATGTAGATCCCTAAAATTGGTTCCCTTTCATCAAGATTTTTAAAAACAAACTTCTTGTGAATTAAAGTAACAAAGGGAAATATCACCCCTCTTCTGAATCAGGTCTATTCCCAGAAACCTAAAGGATGTCTCTGATTGACGGATTTAAGACATTTCAACACTCAAAGCTTCATTCTGAGCCACACCACTGGGACAGTGGGAAAGGGCCAGCGATAACTATTCATCACACTCTTACGGGTGATACACATTTCCTGCTTTTTAAAAAAGGTTGACCTGCTTTTGCAGCTCCTCAAAGGCACCGCAGCATCTCACCTCCAAATCATTCTGGATGCGCATCCTAAGAAATATAGAGAAAAATATCATCATACTCAGCGACATCAAGAATAGCGCCTTCAATAGCAAGCAGACCATTTATATTGGATTTCCTGATCTCCCCAGACACTTTCCTCTGCTGGACTGTGCAAAGGAAAACAATCTCATCCCAGAAAGAAGGCCCGGGCCAAGCTTCCTCAGGGATCCCTCCCTGGGGAATAAGACGGGAACATGCCTTTTCCCCAAACCTTGACATCTTGAGCAACCAGGCCAGCTGTGCTGCAGACACCCACATCCTGGGATGGCCTGCTTGCTGGTTCTTAATGTTCCCTTCCTTATAATAGCTTTTTTTTTTTTAAAGAAACTTTATTTTGGTGAAAGTTTCAGAGAAAATTCACCTCCCCTGTTTGCTTGTTTTTCTATCCTTTGTGATTCTTATAAGTCGAATGTCATGTTCAAAGTCTTGCTGGAGTCCCCTACCCCATTGTGATAGTGCCCCCTGTGACTGAGGCAGCTGTTGCATGCCACCCTTCTCGTGCAGAGGGTCCCAGGAGGACAGAGCAGAACTGCCCCACGGGCTGTGCAAGGCTGTCCTCTGTATGGGGTAGATTGGCAGGTCTCCTCCCCACCCCACCCCTCAGAGCTACAGATGGATTAGAACTGCACACCTTTTAGTTAGCACTTGAGATCTTAGCCACTGCATCACCTGGGCTCCTGGTGGCTGATGCCAGCAAGCACCAATTCCAAGCAGTCGGAGTCCTGAGATGCAGCTGTCACTGCAGAGTGGGGACAGGCTCCCCCTTTGGGTTCCCCAATACGACACAGATTCACAAGCTCAGCAGGACGCCTGCCAGTTTAGAAGAAGTTGCATCACTTCCTTTCTCAAGGGAAACAGTTGCAGAATCCAACCGCTGGCCATTCGTGACTGCCAGGGTGAGCAGCCCTGGTCAATGCTTGACTTCTCAGCTTCTCTTAAAGAAAGTTGGTTTAAACTGAAACCCGGTGACCCAGGATGGGAATGCAGCGTGATGGCATGGAGCGGGGAACCAGTTGAGGGGTCCCCAATTACAAGGCAGTCACCTCTTTCTCCAGGGGAGTTTGCCTTAGAGGTCAGCACTGAAGCTGCAGCTTGGGGAGTGAGAGATGCCTGCCCAGGACACACAAGAACAAATGAAGGGAGAGGAAGAGAGAATGAAGTGCATCCTGACCTTCAGGATGATATTCCCACTCAGAAGAGCCGATGATGCACAGAGAGGATCATATGGCCAGCCCACTAGGAAATATGGCTTCCCTCGCTGACCCAAGGCCCTACGAGAACAACAGTGGAAAAACAGAATCTGGCTTATACCCTGTTTGACCCAACCACACCATGGTAAAACACTAAGGGTGTGCAACAGAGCATGGAGTTCCCAATGGTGTGTCAAGGATATACTCTGGGACCAGGATGTGGAAACCCATCCAACTCAACTGGGGGACACTCCTGGAGGTCAACGAACAGACCTTGAACTATTTACAGGTTTTTGTTTTGTTATTATTTTTATTTTTTTACATATATATATTGGACATTGGAGTTTTATGTTGTTGTTATCATTGTTTTATTTTCTTTGGTTGCTTCATTTTAGGATGCCTTTTTTGTTACATATTGTTATCTCTGCAGGTCTGTCTAGATAACATGGGCTGGATGAACAGTCTGGAGGTGAAAATGATGGGACTGATGGTTCCGGAAGGGACATGGGAGAAGGGGAGGAGGGGGAAAGGAAGTGGTGCTGACAGGCTCAGGGATAAGGCAACAAGTGATTCAAAATCAGTGACAAGGTGGGTATCAGAGGTCCAAGAGGGATTGAACACGAGTAAGGGAACAAAGAGAAAATGCTGAAACCCCAATGGAGGCTGAGCATGATAGTGGGGCAAGAAGAAAGTAAAAGGAAATAAAGAAAAGAACTGGGGGTAAAGGGTACTTATAAAGATCTAAATACAGGTATGTACATAGGTGAATATATTTATATATGATGATGGGGAAATAGATCAACATGCAAATACTTACAGAGTTAGTATTAAGACAGTAGATGGGCATTGGATCTCGACTCAAGTGCTTCCTCAGTGCAAGAACATTTTGTTCTATTAAATTGGCATTCCATGATGCTCACCTTCCCAACATAATCACTAAAGACAAATGTGTGCATAAGCAAAAGTGGTAAAGAAAGTTAATGGTTCCCAGCTACCAAAAGATATAGCATCTGGAGTCTTAAATGCTTGAAGGTATACAAGTGGCCATCTAGCTCAGAAGCAACGAAGCTCAAATAGAAGAAGCACACCAACCGGGGTGACCATGATGTGTCAAAGGGATCCAGTATCAGGCATCAAAAAAACTGAAAATTATATCATTATAAATGAGGATGAGTACAAATTGGGGAATCAAAGCCCATCAATAGGTGAAGCGACATTCCTTACAGAGGGGTTGCAGGAAGGAGATGAGCCAGTCAAGGTACAGTGTACCTTGAAAAACAATGAAATATGCAACTTTCCTCTAGTTCTCAAATGTTTTCTCCCACCCACTATCATAATCCCAATTCTACCTGTCAAATCCAGCTAGACCAGGGGATATACACTGGAGCTGGAAACATGGGGAATTCAGGACAGATGATCCCTTCAGCACCAGTGGTGGAAGTAGTGATACCGGGAGGGTGGAGGGGAGATGGAATAGAAAGAATCTACATATAACCTCTGTGGTACAGACAACAGGGAAGTGAGTGAAGGAACACATTGGACAGTGTATGATATGAAAAAGTAATAACAATTTGTAAATTATTAAGGGTTCATGGGGGAGGGGGAGAGAAAAAGGAAGGGAAATATGGAGAACTGGTACTGGGGGCCTAAGTGGAAGGAGGAAGTTTTGAGAGTGATGATGGCAACAAGTGTGCAAATATGGTCTGCATCCAATTGATGTTTGTATGGATCGTGATGGGAGTTGTATGAGCCCCCAATAAAATGATTTATTAAAAAAAAAGTTGATAAGAACAAAAAAAGAAAGTTGGTTTGAGCTTCACCCCCAAAGCAAACCAGTAGGGAACTTGGGTAACTCTTATCTACCAAGAAACCCCCCTATTCAACCCAGAGGCTTAAAGAGCATCCCCCTCCCTGACCACCTTCCCACCCTCTCCCCTCCAACCCTCTGAATACCTTGTCGGGGCATGTGGTGTGGATTCCAGACCGAAAACCTCTGAGTTACAAGTCAAACTCCCATCAGTCTGCCCACCCTGCCAGGCAGTGGCAACTCCAAAGCCAACTTCAGTGGGTGGCCAGCAGAAAGGGCAGGCTGGTGGCCAGTGGTAATGATAGCCACCTGTCAGTATTGGCACCAGCAAGACGGCAGGGCAGCCACCCGTGACAGCTGGCCCAGGACCTACCAGTTGTCTTCACCGTCATTGACATGCTTGATGGATGGAACTGTGTTCTCTGAAAAAAGAGCCGGTGAAGCCCCAGCCCTTGCACTTGTGACTGTGAGCTTGTTTGGGAACAGAGTCTTTGTGGAGGTTATCTGTTACATGAAGTCATGAAGAAGTAGGGTGGGTTCTCATCTTAAAGGACGAATGTCCTTCTAAGAGAGCAGGTAGAGAGGGTGCCATGTGATGACGGAGGCAGAGGCTGGAGGCTATGAAGTGCCACACGCTACCCACCATCCCCAGAGCTCCCTTGGAGCCTTCGAAGGAATCCACACTGCAGACACCCTGCTCTTGACCTCCCCGCCTCCAGGACCAAGACAATAAGGTCTGAAAGGCTGCCCGGGTTGTGGTGCTTGGTTTCAGCAGCCGCAAACAGAAGACGACTGTATTAGTTGACTGCATCATCACTCCCAGCCTGCCTCTGGCCCAGGCTCGGCTGCTGTGGCGCCCTCCGTTGCCTGGCCTGTGAAATGCGTGACAGCAGCACACAGTCCACAGCACAAGGACGCAGCGCATACAGACTCGGGGAGCCGCCCTAAAGTCAAACCGAAGCCATGGCCAATGGGTCGTCTCCGACTCACATTTGTTTCCCACTGTGAGTCTTCACAGGATCAGACAGCCTCGCCTTTCTCTGAGAAGCGGCTGGTGGATTTGAACAACCAACCTTGTGGTTCTTAGGCTTCATCCACAGGCGTCACCAGGGTTTCTCAGTGGGAAGATCTTCACTAAGCCCTCTTCTTTGAGGCTTTCTCTGGCTTCTCCCCTCTGCAAATCCTGCCCTTGTACCACCTCATGGAATCGCTATGTCCTTATGTAGACCGTCCTGGGCTTATGGTACAGGTAAGGCAACTGAGGCACGGAGCTGGAACCCAGAGCCCCATCATTTGGGCTTAATGGAAGCCCCTTAGTTGAATCATGTTTCAAAAGAGCCTTTTTGGTCAGGAGAAAATGATAACTGATAGCACCCTCCCCACCCCCCCAACAAGACGTGTGTGCAGGTGTGATGCCAGGGTCCTGGAGGACTTGTGAACTCTGCTGGGAGGGGAGGGGGGAGAGTGATGAGGAGTTTGAACCGAGGAACCCAAAGGTGAGGATCTGAACCTCTATCTGATTTACAGAGTCTAAACGATTTCTAAAACATAGACACGGGAGTCCTGGCCCCCCTACAGCTATACCTGGGTGCCCTTGGCGTGACTGAGTGCCGCTCCGCATGCCCGGCCGTGCTCTGGCATGTGTGATGGCTCATTCCTCTGGGACTTGGCCATCACGTTTCCAGAGAACTCCCTGCAGACACGGTTGCACAAGACCATCCTGCCACGCGCAGGTCTCCAGACACAGCCGGAGAGGAGGCAGCCCAGGGCTCCTGAGCGCCTCACAACTCACCCTGGGTACCCAAGTCATGGCGGAGGATACACAGACTTCCAGGTCACGGGGGTGCCTCTGGGGATCCCCCCACCGACCGGTTCTGGTGACAGACAGAAGAGAAGCGGGAGATAACAAGCTGACTTTCCTGGAGGAAAGCCCTATTCCTCGGCACTCTCCATCTCCAGGGTAGGGAACCCCCCCACACCCCCCAAACCCCCCACACCCCTGTCATGGCCCTTTCAATCACACTGAAGGAAAATGTGGCGCACTTCCTGCTCTGCTGAGCCAGGCACCCGGAGCCAGCCGACCCTTGCAGGCTGCAGGCTGCCACAGTGCAAAGTCGGAGTGTGGGCAGGTGTGATGCCAGGGTCCAGGAGGACTTGTGAGCTCTGCTGGAGGAGGGGGGATTGGTGAGGAGTTTAGACCATTGAACACACAGGGGATGACCTGAACTCACACCTGATCGACAGAGTTTAAGTGACTTCTAAAACATAGACACCAGAGTTGATAAAACATAGACATCAAAGAACTAAAAATTATATCATTATAAATGAAGAGGAGTACAGATTGGGGACCCATAGTCTATCAATAGGTAAAGCGACAGCCCCTTACAGGGGGGTGGTAGGGTGGAGATGAGCCAGTCAAGGTACAGTGTAGCAATAATGAAATATGCAACTTTCCTCGAGTTCTCAAATGCTTCCTCCCACTCACTATCACGATCCCAATTCTACCTTACAAATCCAGCTAGATCAGGGGATGTACACTGGAGGCGGAAGCAGGAGTCATTCAGGACAGATGATTCTTTCAGGACCAGGGGTGAGAATGGTGATGCCAGGAGGGTGGAGGGAAGGTGAAGTACAAAGGGGGGATATAGTGTAGGGATCCACATATGACCTCATCTCTGGGGTACAGACAATGGGGAAGTGGGTGAAGGGACACTTTAGACAGTGTATGATGACAAAATAATGACAATTTGTAAACTGTTAAGGGTTCATGGGGAAGGGGGAGGGAGGGGAAATATGGGGAGCTGGTGTGGGGGACCTAGGTAGAAGAAAGATGCTTCGAGAACGATGATGGCAACAAATGTGCAAATGTGGTCTGCATTCAACTGATGTACGTGTTGATCATGATAGGAGTTGTATGAGCCCCCAGGAAAATGATTTTGTTAAAAAAAAAAGTTATGGTGAGGTCTCAAGTAAAAATGTTTTGGAAATGATGGCAACATATGTATAATTATGCTTGATACAGTTGACGTATGAAATGTTCTGAGAGCTGTAAGAGCCCCCAATGAAATGACTTTTAAAAAAACTCTCAAAAATGAGACAGAACCCTCTGTACCCAAAACTTTCATCTTAATGAAAACAAAGCAAACACCCCAAGGTTCGGGAGGCCAGAGAAACCTGGCGGCTGAGGAAGAGCTCTGCAATCACCCTCTCAGAACAAAGGTGTTCACGGATTGTTCTTGGTTTGTTTTTATGTAAAAAGGGGGAGGACAAGCAAGCCTGGATTCTGAACGCCGTCACTGGAACAGCGCTCTGGGAGGAGACCTGCCCCAGAAGGCCCAGAGAAAATAGCGACTCCAGGACCAGATGTCACTGCGCTGCCCCTCCGCCCCAGGGCTTTGGACAAAGGGAAAGGGGGCTACAACTCACTCACCTCTCCTGCTTGGGCCCCAAGCAACTCCTTCCACAGGACTTGGGCCTGCAGTATCCAAAGAATGCCAAAGGAGGACTGCGGGTGCCCTTCCTCCTCCCCTCAGAATCTAAGGACCCTCCCCCAGGGCTGGGCTCTGCAGGGTCAGAGGGGGGAAAGGATGAGCTAGCAGCTCTCTGCCCCCATGCGCCCAGGCTCTGGGACTCGATCAAGTCCCACAGAACAGGGTGGTCGCCCTTCGCTGGCACACCCAGGAGGATGAGCCCCACCTGGGCAAAGGTGAGATTCCGTGAACCTGTGTCTGGGAGGGGCGAGCTGGGTCGAACCAGAAAGTGAGCATGAGAGACTCGTAAGCCCATCAATTGTTCAAAGTCCCAGGGCTTAGTGAGACATAGCTTGCTTGTCAGCTCATAGCCAAAGGAGCCTGGATTAAGGAAATGCTGGGTTTTATCCTGAGATTCAGATTTGGTGAAGACAGCGTGGGTAAGTGGACAAAGCATTTTGAGTATTGTCTTCTCTCCCCCTCCGTAGCGGCGGCATTCATCATTGACCTACACCTCTTGAAGAACACAAGAGCTGGCCTCAAGACGAGAGGCCGGAGAGGACACTAGACTCTTTCCTGCCATCGCCCTCTGCTCAAATAGGTTCTTGACACCACTTGCCTCTCCACCCTTGATTCTTCATTCCTCGAGAACTATAGCAAGTGCACAGTGTCCATGTATGCTATTGGGACCTGAACAGCAAACAGAGGCGAATATGAAAACCCTATCACGCCTTAGAAAACAACAGCCAATATGGAAAAGCAAGACACGACGGCATCACTGAGTGGCCCCTACCCAGAACAGACCCAGGGGACTGCTCAGAGACTTGGATCTTCCCAGGAGAGGGTGGAGAGATGGATCTTCAGCCGTTTTGAATGGATGGGGGAAAACTCAACAAAACTATAGCAGGGAAGAATAAATGGAAGATAGAAGAATTCAAGAAAGGATGACAGAGTAATCTGACAAGAGAAATGGAAAACAAGCAAACAAAAAAAACCCTAGCAATAATCCATCAACTCCAAAGAGAAATCCAGAAGACAAACGCTAAGGTATTAGAAGTGGTAACATTCTGAACCAACAGACCCAGAGAGCTGACCCATGGGGGGAAAAAGCAGGGAGCTCAAAAATAAATCTCTTGAGATCCAAATAAAAGAAGAATCTATGTATTTTTTAAAAAGTTAATGAAGACCTAAGAAGTCTAGGGGACACTGTCAAAAGGAACAACTTACACTTGGTGAGCATTCCCAAACAGAAGACTGTGTGTGTATATATGTATATACCTTAGCTACATGAATGGGCTTTGAGTACGAATGATATATGAATGATACTTACCCTCATAAAAGGAGTCATTGAACATTTGGATGCTATAACAAAGTATGGTGAAATAAGCAAATGGTGCCCAGCAACCAGAGATAACAGCATCTGAGGTCTTAGCATCTGTTCTTAAAGCAAGCAGCCTTCCAAGTGAGGTGCCAGCTAAGTTCACATGGAGGAGGCATCGCAGCCAGTGTGATCCTGGGACTGGAGAGACTCTTATTCAAGGAATTATTGCAGAGCTTAAATTCTAAGCACCCAGTTTCAAAAGGACCATGAAAACCCAAAATCCATTTGCAGAGTTCCCTTAGGGATTCAGTTCCCTCTGACCATTGATTGACCAGGGATGAGAGAGCTGTGCTCTCAGGCAGGTGCCTGAGAAAGTGAAATAATGCAGCTATAGTCAGATTTCATTTTAGCACCTTATCGTTTGTTTTCCTCTTTGACCCATTTTTATTTGTCCTGGTTTTTATTATTTTCCGCTTTCTCTTGGATTGCGACTTTTCTGTGTTTTATTTTGTTGTTGCTGTTGGTTTGGTTTTCTTTTATGATTTTCTTTCTATGAAATCCAGGACAAGTGCACACCAGGATAGGTACACATGCTACAAAAGCAGTAACTACATCCATAGTTTCTTAGGGGGGTGGCAGGGGACGTTGGAAAGAAATGGGATACTGACCATAAGGAGACAACAATGGAGAAAATCTTCTAAAGTTGCTTATGGCCAGTGACTGCACAATTCTTTTTCATACATTCAAACCATTGAATTGCATGCTACATGAATTATATGTCAAAACTATTTAAAGTAATACATTGTGACTAAGAGGAATCTATCTGATATGCAAGGATGGTTCAATATTAGAAGAACAATCATTGTAATTCACTATATAAATTAAACAAAAGAAATGAATAATATGATTCTATCAACTGATGCAAAAAATTCTACATCGATTCTTTACTCAAATTTTTCCCCAACAGTTTTATTGGCAAGTAATTTACATATCATATAATTCTATCACTCAATCATATCAAGAGAATTATACAATGACCCCCACATCAATTTTAGAGCATTCCCTTGAAGATGAGTTATGCAATTACAATCCATTCTAGTGCTTTCTGCCCCCTCCTGTCTTCATTATCTAATCCGGAAGCCCCCTCCCTGTCCTCTACCCCCTCCCCATATTCCCTATATCCACTTGTACCAGTTATTATCATTATGCCTCCACCTCTGTGCTTCACAGCTGGTAGACCCAATAGAAAAACCCAAAGTCACACTAGGGTGCTAAGGTGAAAAACGTAATGGCATACAGATGAAAATGCTAATAATGTATAAGAAGGAAAAGACCCCCAACAACATTCAAAAAGCCAGGGAAGACATTCCTGTCATGAAAACAGCAAGAGATCCTTGCACCCAGAACAGTTTTCAGGTCACGTCTCTGGAGTGATCAACTGGCCGAGTATCCAGTTTGATGCAACTTCAAAGGTTACAATCAGCATCGATCGATTCTTGATAAAAATCCCAAGAAGGGAAAGTCCTCAATGTAACAAAGGATTTGTATGTAAAGCCAGTGCCGGCATGTCACTGCCTGGAGAGAAACTGAAAACATTCCCCTTCTGAACAGGAACCAGACAGGACTGCCCTTTAATCACTACCCTTTTTTAATACCACCCAGAGGTCTTTGAGCAATCAGACAGCAAAAAGAAACAAGGCGACCGACTCGACAAGGAAGAAGCAACACTTACTTTCTGTGCAGATGTAAGATATGATCTCATATTTTTAAGACTCCAGAGACTCCATTAAAATTTATTCTGGAACTAATTAAAAAGTTTGGCAATGTGGCAAGTTGTAAGATCCACACACACAAAAATCAATCGCATCCTTGTATAGTGAGAAAGAACGCTCTGAAAAGGGAAATTTTTTTAAAATAGCATTTATTGTAGTCACCAAGGAGGTAAAATACTTGGGAATAAATCCAACTAGAGAAACAAAAGACTCCCATAAAGAATACTATAAAACATTTCCATATGAAGTGAAAATAGACTTTCCAGTACATACATGAGAAACTGTCTTGTGTGCTGAGATAGTTAAGGTTTATTGTGTCCACCTGGCCAATAAACACATGTGCGATTAATTGAAGGGCAGAGAGATAAATGGTTCTCTGGTCTCTTGCTCTCTGAGGGTTGGACCAGAGTGCAGCTGCCTTAACCAGTTCCCTGCTTCAGCTGGCAAGACTCACTTCCTGTGAGACATCCCTGAGGAGAAGCCACAGTGACCTACCCTGATGCAGCCCTGGGTGCTGGAGCAACCTTGTGGAGACCTCTGTCAGCGCTGAGATGCTGACACGCTCACTGATTCTGCTTTCCTTCTGCGGTCGGCATCATTGCATGTGTTTTGTGAGATGGAGGAGGGCTTTGTGGGTTGGTGACGGACATGTGGGCTAATGTTGGACTTGTGGGCTTGGGCAGCACTGGGTTGGGATGTTTTCTTGAAGTGCATTTACCCTTTACATAAAGTTCTCTCTTATACATGTGAATTTCTGTGGATTTATTTCTCCAATATACCCAGACTAACACATGTGCTTTGAAAGAAATGCTCAACATAGTGGAAATGCCAACATGGCTGAAAGCACCATATAAAATTCAGGGCATTTCCCACCCAGATCCCAGCACAATTCTTCAAAGTAAGGTCACACAGAGAAGGAAATAACTGCACAATAAACAAAATACTACTAAAAAAATAGAAACAAAGTGAGAGGTCTCTTATTCTCCCATTATGAAAGCTATCACACACCAAGGTAACCAGACAGCTTGGTATTGGTACAGGAGATATGTAGACCAGTGGATGAGAATGGAAAAGCTAGCAATGATCTGACCACAGACACCTGACTTTTTATGAGGAAGTGAAGGAGGACGAGGGTCCTTTCAATCATGGTGCTGGACAAAGGGGGTCCCTGCCCGCAAAGGAATGAGATGGGTCCCATACTTCACCCCACTCAAAATATACTTACAACTTAAATATGAACCCTAGAACTCAAGCGATCATGAATATTATTAATGAAAAAAATAGGAACAAACATAAGAGCCCTAATGCAAACATGAATACACTACGGACTATCATGGAAAATACTCACACTCCAGAACAAAGAAAAAAATTGTCATCCCAGAGGCCTGCTTGATGGTCCTCAGGTGGGAACTAGGCCTGCAGCACTATGAGAAGCCTCCACCCAGAGAAGGCACAGCGGGGCCACCTGCAGACACCAGACAGCCCACACGTGACAGCAAGGGGGGAACCCGGGCTGGGGGGGAAGTCAGAGAGTGAGAATTTTCCATGTCAATAGAATCTTGATTTTTGTGTCTAACTTCTCACCCCTCCTGCCCTAGCTGCCAAGGTTAACCTGCTGTCCCCTCAACCAAAGATTCTCATCCAGTCCGGATGCCTCAGAAATGTGCGTGCATGTCACCCGAGAGTCTGGAGAAATCGTTGGCACTGGCCTGCGTGTCCAACGTGCTCCCAGGATGCCCGGGCTGCTGGCTGCAGTCCACATGGCAAGAACGAGACGAGGACATGTTCTTGGACAGGAACATGAGGCAACACAGAGCCCTGGCTTCAGATCGCAGGGAATGCAGGCAGACTGACACAGGGATTGCAGCCTGAGACTCTAGGGCCAGAACCAGCCATGCTGAACTGGACTCTGACCCACAGGACTGTGAGATCACTAAGGGGAAGAGTTTTTCCATTTTTTTTAATGTGGTAAAATGCACATAAAAGAAAAGCTGCCCTTTCAGTCTCCATAGGTATAATTACTGTGTTCATCTGGGTTGACTGGAGAAGCAAATTCGCAGCCACATACGTGCCTAAGAGCTTTATCTTAAACAGCAACTGTATATTAAGAAAATGCCCCAGTCCAGTCCAATGCAAGTCCACAAGTCTGATATTAGCCCATATGCCCAAGGTCGGTCGATAAATTTTTCTTTAGACTCATGCAACACATGCAATGACACTGAATGCAGGAAGATCACAGGCCAGTGGTCTGAAAGTCTTGGGGATCCAGAGGCAGTGGAAGCATCTCAGCACTGGCGTGGGTCTCCACGTGGCTCCTCCAGCTCCGGCACGCTGGCTGCATGAGTGTAGCTCCGTTGGGCTCTTCCGCAGGAATATGCAACAGAGAACGTGTATCTCATCTCCGGTGAACTATTTATCTCTGTCGCACCTTCCAATGAGGTCACGCAGCGGCAACCCGATTGTCAGGCTACACTCCACCCCTTCACTAATTGTCTCAAGTTGACACTAGATCATGCACCTACCACAACTACCTTCATGAAGAGCCCTGGGGGTGTAGTGGTCACACGTTTGAACTGCTAACCCCAAGAGCGGTCATTCAAAACCACCCAGCCACTCCATGCAGAAAGATGAGGCTTTCTACTCCGGCTGACAGCAGCAGGTTTGGTTTTAGCTTTTTGGACGGACGTTCACACTGTTGTGGAACCATCGGCCATTGCCGCAATCTAGTTCCTGAATTTTTCATTATCCCACATGAAAGCCCCAGGTAATTACTTATCCCATTAAGGAATGACTCCCTGTGCCCCACAGCCCTTGACAACCACCGCCATATTTTTGATCTCTGGGCTTCTCTCTCCTGGACTTTGCATATGGAATCGGCCAGCCTGGGGCCTCTTGCGTGGAACTCCTTTCACCCGACACGATGTTTTCGCGGTGAATGGGCACGGCAGCTGCACCCACGAGTTCCGGCATAAGAACGGTGGTGAGAATGACGCCGGACCCTGTGGCGATCACTCTGCTGGGCACGGGGTGGCGATGAGCCAGCCAGTTCGTTGGGCCCCCGCCACAGTATTTTCAAGCTTCACCCCCGGTACAGCATGAGTGAGAACTGTATTCCTGCCGATGGCCAGACAAGAGTCCGCAGAGCGGAGGCACCACGCCATGCTCCCTTCCAGCTGTGGGTGGATATTTGGGTTGTGTGCACCCGTGGGCCACTGTGAACGAGGCCACAGTGCCTGTCGGTGAACCGTGGGTTTTGACCTTCTGCTTCTCAGCTTCCTGAGCACATGCCTCAGATTGGGACTGCTGGGTCACGGGGTGAGACTGTACTTAACCTTTGAGGAACTGTCCGACTGTCCAACTTCCCCACCACGGCTGGACCACTTGACGAACTCACCATCCATCAGCGCACGAGGGCCAGGTGTCCTCTGTCAACAGCTAGGGCTCTGGTCATTCAATCTGGTCTTGGTCGGGACTGTTGGAGATCCGAGAAAGCTTCGTGGCGGGGTGGTGGCCAGGACTCTGGTGGTTGGCTCCATCTCGCTTGCCCCTTCCCACCTCACGCACTCCCCAGGTCTCCGCTCCTGCCCAGGGAGGAAGACCCCAGCCCCAGGCTCAGCTTGCAGGGTCTCAGAACAGGTTGGGAAAGCCTCCTGGGCCCATGGTGCCGCCTCAAACAGCCCCAAACCCTGGGGCAGAGGGACCAAGGACAGAAAGGCGGAATGAGGGTGGAGCCCTCTAGCCAGTTCCAGGCAGGAATGATGCTGGAAGTCCATCTGTGGAGGAGGAGCTGGAAAGCAGGCTCAGGGAGGTACAGAAGATCCAGCCACTGGATCTGGAAGGAGAATGCAATCGCTGGCTTCCCTCCGCCAGACAGCGGCTCCGTGCCCCACTGAGACTCCACTTCAACAAGCGCCATCTGGGTCTGGGCACAGCTGGGAGCTCAAATAACCAGCCAAGAAGGCGGGATTATCAGGAGGCCCTGGTGTGTGGGGATGTCTGAGCACTTCCTTCTTCCCCACCAGAATCTTTACCTGGGGCAGAGGAGACTTGGTGTGTGGGGAGGTGGAGGTGGGGTGGAGGGGCAGTGTGAAGACCCAGACCTGGAGAAAGTTGCTCTCACTGAATCGGGATGGTGAATGATGGGATCCAGGCCAGAGGGACGTATTCTGTTTCCTTCTTCCAGGAGCCAGTCCCGCCCATGTTGACTTTCTCTGCTCTGGGAAACTCCAGGGCTGGCTTGGGATTTGCCCCTAAGAGAAAGTTCACTGTGTTTCCATCCCCTTGTCCACCACCCACTGCCCACAAGGCAAGTCCCTGGATGAGGGAGTCTGATTTTTGAGCAGGCTCTGTCTGTCTGGGGAAGAGGAGACTGTCAACGGTCAACAGCCAATGTGCTTGACATGGGTGGATGGATGGATGGATGGATGGATGGATGGATGGATGGATGGATGGATAATGGATGAATGGACGGATGGATAGATGGATGGATGATGGATGGATGGAAATAAGAGCTGTAAGAGACCACAGCCACCTTCCCAGGATGTCCCTGGGGCTCTCGGCTGGCTTCTGCAGTTCCAGGTTTCTCCTGGGCCTGGAGTGTGTGTACCTGACCTGTCTCAGGGTGAGGGGTGTGTCGATGTTTCCCTCCACCCCCACCCCCAACACACACTCAGGCATCACCTCTGCAGGGGAGCACAGCTGTTCATGCCAAAGATCCGACCAGAAAACTGTGGTCCCCAAATTCCCCCCACTGTCCCTGTCCCTGCAGCTACAGGTGAGCCCCTGAGCTGGCAGCAGTGTCCAGATGGCCTTGTTGAAGCAAAATCTCCGTGGGGCGCAGAGCCACTGTCTGATGCCGAGGAGCCAACAACCTGCCCTCAAGGCATCAGCATCTGTGACCTCGCTCCAGACTCAATGGTGGGGTATAGGGGCTTGATTTCTCTTCCGACCAAGTCGAGGGAGCCTCTGGACTTGGAATCTTCATTCTGCTGCTGGACTTGGGATAGTCCAACAACTCCTCCCCTCCCTACCCCTTTCTTCCAGTTGCCTAGGCTCCCCTTTCCTTATTGAAAAGCTGCCCATTTTCACAGGACGCTCATATGTAGGCAGTGTGGCCGGTGTGGGGACAGGGCACAGATACAGACACCTCCGGCCCCATCACAAGCTCAGACCCGGGAGGGAGCACTGCAGCTCTCTGACTTCCCAGGTTTTCAGTAGACAAGGGGGTGACGTGGTACATGCATGCTCTGTAAGGTTGCCCAGAGGATTCGGTTAGCCTGCGCTCACCCTCAGGGAGTGCCCACCTGTGAAAGGTGTGTGGTGGGTGCTGGGACAGAGGGGGGGGGGAGGAAGGGCTGTGCCAGGCGTGGCAAAGGCAGTGGTGTGCGTGGGTGTTTGGTCACCCGAGGGCTCGTGCTCAGACACACACCTTTCAGCTTCAGTCAGTGTCCACGGGGAGCGTTGAGGCGGCAAAGTGAACACCGGCCCAAGAAGGGGGCTCGGAAAGTACCGAGAAGCACATGGAACCGACACACAGCCCGCTGGGGTCACCACATCCTCCCCACTCTAGAATGCTCCCTCCATGAAAGCAAGTCTGTGACAACAAGCGACATTGCAGGGTCATTTAAATATAGACCCAGAAAGAATGAAAACAGGAACTATGTAAAGTAACATAAGGGGAATTATGAATACGGGTATTCTTTGCTGCGAAGACCAGTTGTCATTGAGCCGGTCATAGTCCCACAGAAAAAGGGGGTGGGAGTGCTTTTTAAGGATCCTATAGAATAAAACGATACGTGCTGCTGGTTTTATATATAGACATATTCTTCATGGTGAAGGTCTGCACCCAAAATCAGGTTCCCCTCGAGCAATTCTTCCACACAGTGCTCCTGAACAGGGTTGTCTGCCACCATTCACGTAGTTTCCATCTGTCTGCTCCCCCATCCCACCCCCAGCTTTCCCATCTCTGCTTTGGGTAAATATCCACTGGCTGACCTTTGAAGAAGCGCATCCCTCCTGGACGATGCTGTGGATTCAGAAGCTGGTCTATTATTTGGCTGAAAGGTGACCTCTGGGGGTGGCATGGTAGGGAGACAGTCTCAAGGATTGACCCAGTCTCTATCCATCCAGTAAAGCTGCCCGTATTGAGGAATTTGAATTCGCTCTATTTACAGTATCCGGGACCCGATACTCTCAGAACAGTCTGTGAAGACAGCAGGTACCAACCTTTCCCTCCGGGCCCAGGCACGCAAGGCCCCGTTTGGGGAAGAATCTTGAGAGAACCACAGACTGCGGGAGACCAGCGAGTCTGTCTGAGAGGAGGCCCCATCCGCCCACCTGAGGCCAGCCTGCCTCCCCTGTGCATGGTGCCGAGAGCCCCGTCCCTGGAAAGGGGCCTCAGGTCTGCGGAGGGGAAGGCCAGAGAAGAGGAAGATCTAGGGACCATGGCGGGGGCAGGCGCTGACTGGGGCTCTCCCTCCGCTGCAGACGGGTCACCACATCCAACAACAGCAACAACAACAACCTGATCCCTGAGAGAGTTCCTTTTCCAGACGTGGGCTTCCTTGGTTCCCTTTTCCTCCTCCCCAACCAATTGTCCCTCGTGTGCCTACGTCAACCCAACCACTCACTCACTCACTCACTCACCCACTGCACCCACTC
>PVJH01019260.1:0-43224 GCA_004026705.1 Nesogale talazaci | reverse complement strand
GCAGTCTTTCATAGTCATTGTCTGGCTTTAAAATACTTATGAGGCATTTGGAAATACTGTGACTTAGGCCAGGCACCTCTTAGTCCTCAAGGAAGCATCATTGTTTTTTAACACCCTAAAGAGGTCTTTGACACAGGCTTGCCCCATGCACTGTGTCATTGGCTTCCTTGACTGCTGCTTCCATGAGAATAAGAAAAGGATATGACTTCCTTGCCACCCTTCCCTGATCACAGAAAGACATTTAAACACATTTATGTGGAGCAAGCATGTACACGTAGAAACTAGAGCTCTAGTAACAATGTTTTTAAAATGGCCTTTGTTCACGTGTTGGATGATTTGTATGACAAGTAAAAAATATTCCAGATGAAAATTTATGTAAAAGAAAATTGTATTAATTCCCAAACCAAAAAATGAATCAATTGAACAAGGGAACCCTTAGTGTGTACTGGATACGAATATTCACTGAACCACTGAATCAGTCATAGATGCTCGAAGCCTCAGTTTCAGAAGTAAGTAAATTTAAGAAAGTCTGATTGGTTATTCATTTATATAGCATTGGTAAAAGTGAGATAACAAAAGCAAGATATGTATAATGATTATTTCTAGATTTTTGTTGACTAGTGTTTTAGTTATCTAGTGCTACTATATGAGAAATAAAATAAGTGGATGCCTTTAAGAAAAATAAACTTATTTTTGTCAAAATTTTTTAGGATAGAAGTTAAAACTTAGGACTTTCACCCTAAGAGAAGGTTTTTCTCTGTTGACGTGGAGAAAGGCTATTCTCTTTTGCGTGACATCCTTGGTCTAGAGCAGTGATTGGCTGTCTCAGTAGGTGCATTTGGCCATGATGGAAAATTGGAAATGAAAGTAAAACCGTCACAGTTTCATTTCAGATAATGGTGATTTCATTTGTTTGTTAAAAATATATTTAAGGCTCTTAAATAATTTTAAATTTTTGTGAGAGACATAATTGACTCTTCTGTCTCAAAGTTTTCAAACCCTAGTCCAGAGCATGTTCAGCATTTGGGACTTCAGAATTAGAAAAAAAAAATGTTCTGAGTGTGTGTGTGTTTGTGTGTGTGTGTGTGTGTGTTTCTGAGAGAGAGAGAGAGAGAGAGAGAGAGAGAGAGAGAGAGAGACAGAGAGACTCATGGATTCAGGGGTGTTGTAAGCATTTCACCTCAACAATAGCAGAGGTTTCCACATGTCTTCTCCAGCTCCCAGGGCTCTGGTTGTATGGGGGTAGTTTTATGTGACTTCTTGTAAAAATTTATCACTAGGAGTGAGTTGGTGTTCCACCCCTGGTGAGCTATTTATCTCTGTAGGATACTAGATTGCTGGACCTCACCCATGGAACATACCTTTCTAGTAAGGATAATCACAACCTTCCTGTCACCTTGGAATAAAAGCGTTTTGGTAAAGGAACTGAAAGTCCCTGTATACCTGTCACCAGATCAATTTGTCCTGTTGTACATTCATGACCACTTCTGTGAAATTGGTTATATATCTCTAGTCTCAGTTTGCTTCCTAGTATACAGATATAAGTCCATACAGCCTCTTTGTTTGGAAATTTGCCTTGGTACCTCTAGCCCCAACACCCTCTTTGCTTGATCAAGAAAAATAACATTTTTTTCTTTCACTTTCATTTGGTCTCTAGCTTTGTTTCTCATGTGAACAAAGACAATGGTATTTAAAGGAGACCAAACTGCAATGAAGACATTGACCAAAAGACAAAGCTATAGAAATTGACATAATACTATTTGAAATGTTTCCAAAAATTGATACAGATCCAGAGGCATTCATTCATCTATGTTAAGAAATTTAGAAGATGATCATTTAGTCAACCAACCAGAAGTGATCCATATTTATGCTCATTCAAAATAAAGGTGACCCTAGAATTACCAAATAGTATCATTAGTATTATATGATCATTAGATTTTGCTGACGGTAAATAAATAAATAAAACATTGACAAGTACATTGACAGTACATTGACAAGTAACAGCCATAAATTAAGCTACACTAACAAGAGTGTGTGGAACACGGGATTCAACGCTGATATCAAATTAATCTTGGCTAAAAGCAGAGAATACCAAAAAATATTTACCTGTGTTTTATTGGTGTTCAAATGTATGGATTACAGTAACAAAGGATAGCATTATGAATAGGAATCCCAGAGCACTTAATTTTACTTTTGTGGAACCTAGACATAGACCAGAAGGCAATTATTTAGACAGACCAAGGGAATTTTGAGGCATTTAATATCAGGAAATTTGCCTTTCTACTACCAGATAAATGCTTATTATGTAATAAGCACTCTGTCCAATTAAAAATTATGGATTAATTATTATACAAGAAAATTTGTCCTAAGCATTGGAAGTAAATCAAAAGAATAATGAATATGGCAACATGTGTACAAATATGCTTGATACAAATGATGTATTGAATGTTATAAAAGTTGTAAGAGCTTCCAATAAAATCATTGGAAAAAAATCAACAGAATAAATAGATAAATGCTTCACTCTTTAGTTTATATTCTAGTAGATCGAGAGATGACATCAAGTTGAATCCCACTCATGGCCACCATGTGTACGGTGAAGCAAAATGTTTTGTTGCCCTGTGTCGTTCTCAGGGATGCTTGGGCCCATGATTGTAGTTATTGTGTCCAGGATGGTCTGTGCCACTATCTCATCTTTCTCCTATCTCATCTATCTGTGCTACTTTCATTTGCCACCTACCTCACTGTTATGGGGTGACTTTTATAAAGAAACAAAGTAAGTGATATATACCATAAGTGTATGATATCATATGTATATCATGTGTATGTATGTATGCATATGTAAGATTATATAATAGATAATAGATATAATATCATCTATTATGTATATTATATCTATTATCTATATATATATATAATCTTCACACTCATGCGCTTCCAGTGGATAAAGCAGGTGGGGAAGTGGGAAGCTGGGAAATCACAAACCAGTGGGGGCAGGGTCACCATGTATTTTCATCTTTGAAAGAACATGGCAGAACTCCGTACCTCCCATGTTTCACAGGCTGAATGATGACTATGCTTCCCATCCTGTGCTAGACGTGCTATCCGGGATAGTAGGAAGGCAAAGGGAGAGAAAAATGATAAGTTCTGTCTTATAAAAAGGTCACACTTCCAGAGAGGCGTCAAGGGGTTGTGACATGATTAGTAGGTTGTATGCACCCTTCCCTCCACACAGGTACTGTCAAATCGGCAAGTTTCTAATCGCCATACATACTCACCAAGCATGGCATCTTCTCCTGGACCGAGGCATCCAAAGCAGACCCATCAGCTGCTGCTCTATTTTGATCTCTGAGATCTTCTTCGCATACTTTTCAAAGTAGACTGTTAGACCTTTATGCTTACTCTGTCTTATTCTGGAAGCCCCGTGGAAACCTCTCTAGCAAGATTTATCTCCGTAGCTTCCAACGTCCTAGTAACATGAAAGCCACCATTGTACAACAACCGACAAGCAAATGGTGATGTATTGTGATAGATAGGCAGACCTCTTTAAAATATCATAATGTCACATATCTATATGCTGTGGTTAGGAGCCATTGAGTCAGTTCCAGCTCAGCGTGACCTTATGTGCAATAGAATGAAACTCTCCCTGGTCCTGTGCCAGCCTCCCAGTTGTCCAGTTGGCAGTACCAATCCACCTCATTAAGGCCCTCTCTCTCCTTCCCCATCCCACTATTTTACTAAATACACTGCCTCTTCTCCTGGACTTATCTCTCCTGAAAAAGTCAAAGTACATGAAATAAAATCTCACCGTCCTTGTCTCCAAGGAGCATTCTGGGTTTCCTTCCAAGGCAGTTTTTTTTTATCTTTTGAACGGTCCATGGTACTTTCAGAATTCTTCTTCAGCATGGTGATTCTAAAGTATTGATACTTCTTTCTGTCGTCTTCATTCAATGTACAACTGTCAGATGCAGTGGAGGCGACTGAATACACTGTGGTTGTGTAAGTCCTCAGTTTCCTCCTTGCTTTGAACATTTAAAAGAGGACCGGGCAGCAAACTGAGGCAGCGCAGCGCATCACTGCTCTGTTGTCTGCTGCTCCCATGAGTACTGGTGGTGGACCTGAGAAACAGAAAACCCGCGACAGCTTCAGTCTCTTACTCTCTCTCTCTAGTATGTCTGTGTATTCAGATAATGATGTGATGGTGTGGTAGGAAAGCAGTTAGGTCTAGTGATGTGTGTGCACAAGGGGCTACCCCCCCCCCATAGGATTTTTTTCAATTCTAAGTAATTATTTTTTTTATTTTTTATTTTTTTACAAATCACCCTTATCACCTTCAAAATACTCTCTGTTACATGTAATACCCTTGTCTTAACTGCGATTCCATTCTTGGAAACATTTTTCAAACTTAACTGTTTGGATGGTTGACAGTATCACCTTTTTTTCCTTCACCTCTTCCATCATATCAGATTACTGTCTTTTTACTGTCCTCTTCGTTTACGTAAGCAAAAAGAAGTCACATGGTGAGAGGTCAGGTGAGTAAGTCGCACTGGGCAGGAGAGACACGCTGTTT
Source organism: Nesogale talazaci (assembly GCA_004026705.1). Taxonomy (NCBI): domain Eukaryota; kingdom Metazoa; phylum Chordata; class Mammalia; order Afrosoricida; family Tenrecidae; genus Nesogale; species Nesogale talazaci. Next base: position 38,657 of record PVJH01019260.1, on the reverse strand, counting down.
TCTGTCAAACTCTGGCACACTAAGGGGGCTGTGTGAGTAGGCACGTTGTCGTGGTGGTAAAATCAATCCCCTGGCTGCCACAAATCAGGCTTTTTTTGTTGCATGTCACTATGTAATCTTTTCAGAACTCCTAACTATAAAGTTTGATTAGCAGTCTGACCTGGGGAATGACCTCCAAATGCATTAGGAGTGGGCATTGTTGTCTATATGGTATGTTCTCCAGAAAAAAATGTCATTAACCAACATTTCATCTTTTTTGCAATGAGAAGATCACTAGTACACTTGAATTTTTTCCCATAAGGCTATCCTTGTAAGCTGTGTTCAATATCACAACACCTTCTGTGGCATTTTTCCCGAGCAGGAAAGACAATTTCACAGTTACACGTTGTTCTCTTAAATCAATCATTGCAAAATAATGAGGTTCCAGTAAAGATGCTTTTACAAAAAAATCCACAGAGCCTTCCCATGTAACACCACTGGTGCGCTAACTCAGAGCGAGTGCCTGATGCTCACCTAGTGGGAAAACACACACTCTGAAAGCTTCCCTCTGACAGCTCAATTCCATGTTGAGGGGTCCACCCTCATGTATGTTAGAAGGTGCACAGATCTTTTGTTTAGGTTTGTGAGAAGATTTTATGTTTAAAGTGAATTTTAGGAAGATTATGTATGAGAATATTAAGTGCCAAAAGATTAGCACATACAAGCCAAGAATTATGCTTGGAAAGTTTTCAGATGAGAAAGGTGAGAATATCAGGAAAGCAGAAATATAGTGGGATTCAGAGGATATAAGACTTTGTAGACCATGCTACAGAATGCGAATCTTTCTTACAGTGAAAAGATAAATAATGATGATGGTGAGAATAGCAATGGCACGAGAGAAGTTAACTCTTAAAGGCTAGTGTTTAAAAGTATATTGTGGAGTCATGTGTGTATTTTGGTGCGGTGGGTGGGTGGTGCTAATGTCTGAAAATCTGATGAGGTGTCTCTCATGGTATGGAAAATTCTGCTTCACACTATTTTGTAGTAGGAAATATGGGTTTATTTTGATGATGGACTGTGAGCAATGGTGTTTAGGAACAATTTGGAATGGGGAAAATCTCAGTAGTTGGGCCTTAGATTGGTCAATTTTGAAATGACTACTAGTTGCCAAATAGAGATGGTGTGCTTTACCTAATTACACCCATGAACACCAAGCAAAGAAGAGAAGAAACAAAAGGGAGGAAAGAGAGGAAACAGAAAGGTGATATCAAAAAGACTGCAAAGTTAAATATAACTGAAAGAGTCATGACATCTTTTCTCAGTGAGTATTTTTAGTTCTGTGGGCTAATTGGAAATGTAAGTATGAAATGAACAGGAGTGAAAAGTGTGTGCATTTACCCTGCAGTGACATCTGTTTCTTTCATTTTTTTCAGGACTATTTTGGTAGTTCCACAGTATTCTCCTTATTTGGCATGTGACTGAGATTTTTTTATTTGGCTGACATGATTTGTGCGCAAATGATTTTTTATTAATGTATTCCATGTGTAGTTGAGTAAAATGATATTAAGCATAACCAATGTTATTTAATAGCTATGTACCTGCAATTTTTAAAAAACAATGATCAAAATGCTGTACAACTATTAGAGATGCACATGGACCAATCAGATTGAACGGTGAAAAGAAGAGAACTGATCTGGATTATGGGGCTAGAGGACCATGGGTAAGACATAAGGGGCCAGGGATGGGCAAGATTGACCAAAGGGGACAAGAGCCAATTACTAGTCTTCATGGTAACATTTTAAAGTAGTCTGGTACTACTGTGTGAAATGTATTGGGCTGCTAATTGTGAGATCTGAGGTTCAAATCCATCATCGGTTTACTGGGCTATTCTGTTCCGCAAAGATTTACCATCTCTGAAACCCTATATATAATCACTGTGATTGAGAAACAATCTTGGTGCCACAGTGGGTTACATGTGGGACTGCTAACCACAAAGTCATCAGTTCAAAACCAAAAGTCTCTCTGTGGAAGAAAGGTGAGGCTTTCTGGACCTTGTAATGAGTTAAAGCCTCAGAAACCTACAGAGGTAGCGCTACCCTGTCCTCAACTGCGGGTGGGGTGTGGGGATGGGCAGTCAGCAATGACTCAATAGCAGTGCACTTTTAATGGCTTCGTGGCTAAAGCCTGAAGCTGTTAATTTAAATGTTGGAGGATTTGTGGTAAACTGAGAGACTGAATGAGAATGCCTTGCAGCTAAATCCTTCATGCTCAGGATTGCAGGTCTGGAAACCCAACTCTGTTGACGGAAGACCCTCTTGGTCATGTGATATAAATAAGTCCTAATGTACATTTTCATGAGTGAACACAGTCACTCCAATAGCTCCCCTTAAAGGAAGAGTCATATAGAAGCTACCATAAAAGATGTCTCATTCTTTCATATGTATAATGTTGCCAACTGGCACCCCAATGTGGAACCTCAAGGAAAAAATTCCATAGAGAGGAGAACCAACGACTCCCTACATAGCATCTTTTCTACCCCATTGAGGATAAGGGACAATTGGGGAACTATTTTGAAGGAAGAATTTGGTTGGGGGATTAATAAATATATAATAGGGTTAGGGGGCAAATTAAGAGTAAGTCTGAATCTGAAGGTTATTTTATTATGTTCACTGGTATGCTAAAACAACAGGGTATAGCAACAAGGAAAAGGAAAAAAATGTAAGAATTTCTGCAAGTAGTGAAAAAGTACAACCTGTGGTTCCTTGGGAATGGAACTTTAGATCTAGGGACCAGGAAAAGGTCATTAGAAATTTAAAGAAAGTATACAAAGAAGGGGAGAATGTCCTAACTATAACCTGGCCCTTGTGGATAAGAATTAAGACAGCTTTAGAACCTCTGCAGACTAAGGAAGAGAAGAAACTAGAATCTCAGGTTCAGTGTAGTGAGAAGGGTGTTAAACAGAGTTCTCTAGAGAAGCAAAACCAGGAAAATTGATGATGATAGATGATGGATATTTGATAAATAGATAGATGATAGATAGATAGATGATAGATTGATATACAGCATAAAGGAATATAACCACTACTCAGTCCACACAGCAGTACAGTGGGCTTAGTTCAATTTGTTTCTGTGGAACAGTTAATATACTGAAAGTCTCTCAACTCACAGAGTTGCTGGGTCTGAGGTCAAGGAATCAGACAGCTGAGTCTTCCCAGGGCAAAGCAGGCAGTCTGATCACAGGCAGCAAACCTCCGGGTGAGTCTCCAACCATCAGCAGCTCAGGAGCTTAGGGAAGTAGGTCCAGATAAGATATCAACCTCAAACAAAGCAAGATGACAGGATCCACCGGCCTTAATGTCCAGGGATGTATACACCAGTGTGTACACTAGCAGTGTGGTCAAGCAGGTCTAGGAACCTCAGGCTCTAGTGACACAATCCATGAATTGGCTGTCATACAGATAGTGTATCTCACAAGTTGAGGCAGAAAACTAGCTGAAGCAGCCTTTTACTGGTCTGATCACCAAAGAGCAAGAGAGAGAGGGGAGGGGTTTGTCAAGCCATTTATCTCTTTGCCTTCTAATCAAACTGTGACCTTATTAATACCACATGTTCCTATCGACCAGGTTAATACAATAAACCTCCCTATCACAATGAACATTGTGCGAACAGTCCAGATTTTAAAAAGCAGGCTAAAAGCTCTTTGAATGACTATGATGAAGTGTAGAAGAAAGAAAATATAAGAGCAGTTTTCATTTGTTCTTTTTTATTAGATACTTTTATTGGGGACTTTTATACCTCTTATCACAATTCATCCATTGTGTCAAGCACATTTTTTCATAGGTTTCCATCATCATTTTTGAAGCATAATATTTTGACTTGAGCCCTTGTGTCAGGCAGGGTTCTCTTAGAGAAATAAAATTCAGGACACTAGTAATTATTTTTATATATTTATATATTGAGAAAGGTCTATAAGATAAAAAGAGAAAAAGTTAACTATAAGACAATACAGATTGCTCAGTGCAACTCACTGGAGTCCTCTGTAGAGCAATCCAGGCTGTCTGGTTACAGGCAGCAAACGGCAAAGCAACAGTCACCAACTGTCACCAACAATCAGCCAGATAACAGAGTCCAACAGTCCCCAGCTCGAGAGATGTATATCCCAGGAGTGTGGCGAAGTAGGGCTTGAAGGAACCTCAACTCACAGCTCCACAGTCCACGATTAGGTGTCCCACGGGTAGTGTTGCTTGGAGGTCGAGGCACAGGACAAACAAGGCAGCTCTCTGGTCCAAAGATCCAGAAACAAGAGAATGAGGGGGCGGGACATGCAAAACCCTTCTTATATGTGCCCTTCAATTCATCCTGCGTGTTCATTGCCTGTGCTGTCACAACAGATCCACCAATCTTCTGTGGCCATGTGGACATAACAAACCTACCCATCACAGCCCTTGATATCAGCTCATTTTCCCCTCCTTCCACTCCTACCCCCTCCCTCATGAAACCTTGATATGTTATAGATGATTATTTTCATATCTTGTATCATTCTCAGTCTCCCTTCACCCACTTTTCTGTTATTCATCCCTCTGGGAGGGGTTTGTATATTGATCCTTGTGATTGATTTCCCACTTCTCCCCCTACCTTCCCCCTATCCTCCTGTATCTCTTTTCTCATTATTGACCCTGAGGGGTTTGTCTATATTGGATTTTCTGTGTTGAAAGCTCTTATCTATAACAGTGTACATGTTCTGGTCTAATCCAAGTTACAAAGTAGAATTGAGGGCAAACCAGTGGGGGGGGGGGAGGAAGCACTAAAGAACTAGAGGAAAGTTGTATATTTCATTGGTTTCTATACTGCACTCTCACTGGCTCATCTCTTCCTTCAGACCCTTCTGTAAGTTATGTCCTATTGTCTACAGATAGGGTTTGCCTTTCCACCCATCCCTAACCCCTGCTCCCATTCACATTGGTATGATTTTGTTCTGGGTCTTAGCTGTCTAATACCTGATCCCATCAAAACCTCATAATCACACAAGGAAAACCAGTTTGATCACACAGAAGAGCAGTTTTCAACCCAAAGAAAAACGTCCTAGCAAAGCCTTATTGCCCCCAAGCAAGTATTCACCAGGAACCAAGAGCCAATAACGCTTTAGAAGAAGCAAGGGATAAGAATCAGGCTGCAGAACTGAGCTGAAAAGCACCTTTACTTTCAAGGATAGAGAAGGGGGTTTCAGAACAAGGAGATCTGGGGACCAGACTGGCTTTCCTTGTCTGAATAGTAGAAAGATAGCCAGATGCTAACAACCCACAGGATAGTGCTTTCTTTTTCGAAGTATTAAAAAGAGATAAAAGAAGCAGTTAAAAACTAAGGAGTAGAATCAAATTTTGTAATTGGCATGATCAGGTCCAGGAAAGAGACTGAATGTTTTCTGCCTGCTGGTTAGAGATCAGTAAGTACAGCTTGTCTCTCTCAAGTGGATTACTTACCACACAGAACTTGGTGGAGTGTAGAATCCAAGGCAGAGACTTGCAGAAATAAAGAAAGGGAATGTCTAAAGAAAGGGGCGAAGCAATTATTAGAGAACAGAGATTTCATTACCAGTGAAACCCAATTGCAAACTACTGAGCAGGGAGTTTCACAGACACGTGATATTTGTTTGCAAGTTTGGGAACAGATAGTGCTTTCTGGAGAAAATCTGCCCAGTGACACTACAATAAAGTAGTGCAATGATGAGCCCTATGTAAAATTTGAGTCTCATCTACAGGAAACAGTTCATAAAAGCACGTCTAGCAAAGAAGCAGTGTAAAGCCAGCTGCAACCTTTAGCTTATGATAATGTCAGCCATGATTTTAAAGCTCGGATCCATCTGTATGGAAACAGGGAACAATCTTAAACTATATTAAGATTTGTAGAGGGATTGGGTCTAAATATATAAAGCAGATCTTCTGGCCCCTGCTGTGTCAGGTTATGCTAAACCCAAAGGAAAATGTTTTAACTCCAGGGCTGGACATTTCCAGAGAGAATGCTGCTCACTGAACTCAAAACCTCAGACTGGCCCAGGCCCACATGGTTGTTGTGAACCTGGACTTTGCCCCTTGCAAAAAAAGGGAACCACTGTGCAAGCAAGTGTCCTTTCCAGCAAAGGGGTTTCTCTAGTGAATGGTGTCCAGCACTGAAATAAGAAGTGGGTTGCGCTTGGAGCTCCAACCAACAGATCCCAGAGAGTGTGACTCCAGTCCAGCTCGATGCAAAATCTTATCCGTTGGCCTTATGACTCTGTCCTGCCACCAGGAGAAATGCAGCAGTAAATCCAACCAGCCACGGCAGAAGTTCAAATGGACCCCTAACAGCTGTTAAGACTGGATCTGGGGACACCAAGCAGAGAGAACAATTGGGCTGTTGCTAGAAAAATCTAACCTAGAATCTCAAGCTGCTCAAATTGTTACTGGAATTATTAATCAAGAAACCAAGGAGAAATCAGGACTGAAATCGAGTCTGATACCCCCTTGTTTGCAAAAAAGGGATGTAGCATAGGCCAGCTACTTTTACTTCATTATATTCCTATTGACAAAACCAATATTTTTTCAGGAAAGAGTATCCCAGCGAACAGACATGCCCAGAGGTCATAGAGTATTTGGGAATGTTATTATGGATAAACAAAAATGCTTTCATAAGGAATTAATAGTCAAAGAAAAAGTCTTCAAGACCATTCAATTTAGGTGATGCCATCATTAATTGTTAACAATTGCTCAGGGCAAGGGTGCTGGCTGCTGCTTGTTTCCATGGGGAGGGAGTTTAACAAATTAGTCAACCAGAGTATAGCAGAATGGAAACATCCTACAGTGTACAGAGCCTAGCCTAAAGAGCAGTAGAGTCTCTTTAGCCCGCAGTCACCCTTAACCCTATAAGCTTATGGGAAAGAGATGGGTTAGGTAAATTTATTCAGAAAAGGCAAAAACAAAACCAAAAAATCAAATAGCCATGCTATAATCCCTCAATTCTTGGACTTATTTGTGTGTGTCATTGTCAAGGTTGACCAATGCCATTTTGTGTCAGTTTCATATGGACTAACTCAACAAGTACTAAATTTGGTGATTTCTCAGAAAGTAGATTTTTTGAATTTGCACAACAATGTAAAGTCTCTAAGAAATTCTACTGGTTTTAGAACAAGCAAGTGTAATTTTTCACAGCACCTTAAAGTCGCAAATAATAAAACAAAAGGGGGAGGAAAAGGGGGAGACCCACACTTGACAAATTTCATTCAGCTTTATTAACCCCCCAATTTTTCCCTCTAACAAAAACTTTTAAAATATCTAGAGCAAAAGGAGACAGTTTCACCCATTTTGGTTCTTGCGACTGCATGCTATTTCTGCAGAAAGCTTTGGCATGTGAAGGAATTTCAGACTGCCTTTGTAGTTCTTTAGAATTTAATACACAAAAGGGGGAATTGTGATCAACTGAGGATTTAGTACAAAGTGTTTGGCCTTATTTCCACACTCACAGTCATAGGCATAGAAAACTACCCCTATTTTGTGGAAGATAGCCATTTTTCTGAGACAGAAATATTTTCTTGGACACATATTCTGAGCTAAATAAGATGTAGTAGCCCTACTCTAAGAAGCAATTAGAAGCTACCATAATAAATGGATCATTTCTGTGTCTGGCTACTTCTTTATGCCTGAGGATTATCAATAGGCAAGATAAGTGAGGTTCTATAGCCAGCCCACTGTAAAATATAGAAATTTCTATTGTGGCATCTCTTTTTGATACGCAGCAGGGATTACTGGGGAAGGATCAAGGGGGTTCAAGGCCAACTAGCACTAGGTCAGGACACTGACTCACCTCACTGTTTGTTTATTCAGTTATTATAACATAATAAAATGATGATACTACCCATTGACTGTGTATTTGTTAGCTTTACAATGCCCATGCTTACATCCAGAAAGAAATATCAACATCTGCCTATTAGAAGTTGTTCAAATCCTATGCTGAACTCTTCACTAGTTTCTTGGCATCTTTGTTCAGCATGTTAATTGAAACTGTATGTGAAAGGGCACAATGCTGATATATACTTCATCTGAGTATTATTCCTTTTCCTGTTTAAATAACTTCATTTGATTTTGTACTGTTTCTTCATAAGTATATGAGGAGTCTATGCAAGTAAAGTTGCACCTTAACCTGCAACTTGTGAGTTTTTGTCCTACACAGCTCCCTCATTTGATTGGACACTGTTGAACCTAAGTATAAAGACTGATGTCGGGGGGACCTTCCTGAATGAATCCTTCCAAGTGCCACTCCCTGCTCCATGGATCACAACCCGTCATGTTACATGAATGGTGATCCTGGGTTCCTTTCCATTAGACATGCACAGAGCTGAGGTTTCCCTCAAGGTCCAGTGACTGACACTTCCCCATTGAATACCAATTCTTTTCAATGTTAGTGATAATTTATTATGATCCACACAATCTAATGAATCTTTAGTATAACTACTATAATACTGATCCTTGTCATTTTGGTCTTTGAGTCATAAGTATGGATCTTTATTTCAAATCTTTTAAGTAAACTTTTGATATTTAAAAAGTAGTTTTATGATACGGAAATTACTTTTTTTCACTTTATGAAGTCTGAAAAGAATAACTATGAAGTCCAAAATGTTTAATTTGACCAGCAGTGCTACTTGGTTCTAGCTGGTTTTGGCAAACTGTTGATCTCCAGCTGTATATGGCTTTCCCAGTACACACATGTGACTCTAAAGTTAAATTGAAAATTAAAATAAAATTATCATAGTTTAATTTTCAGATAATGGTGATTTCATTTGATTGTAAAAGCATGTTTATAGCTATTAAGTAATTTTTAATTGCTATGTGTTAGCTACATAATCTGGTGTCAACTTGAGACTATTTAGAGTAAAGCAATGGAGTTTACCCTATCAATCAGATTGCAGTTTGATGTCCTAATTTGTAGGCTTAACAGAGATAAATAGTTCACTGCAGGCCAGAGTCACACTGTTTGCTTCATCATCTTCCTGGCAAGTCACATGAAGCTATACTGATCAAGCCTAAGGCCCAGAGCAGTAGGAAGCATGGGGAGACCCACACCAGTGCCGAGATACTTCTACCATCACTGGTTCCCCAAGACTTTCGACCCTGGCCTGTGATCTTCCTGATTTCAAAGTGTTTTGTTTGAGTCTGATGCAGAATCATGAGACTGGTATCAGACATATGGTTGGATACCAGATTTATGGACTTGATCTTGACTGGGCTTGAATGTTTTGTTAATATGCAACTACTTTTTCATTAGTCTGGGTGGAATAGAGAAACAAATCCATAGTCACTTACACACTTACATATGCAAAAGAGCTTTATATACAAGAGCAGTTGAATCTAGAAAAAATATCTTAGCCAAATCCAAATCAAATCCATAAGTTGGATATTAGCCCAAATGTACAATACCAATCTCTAAAGTCATCTTAAGTCTCAGAAAACCTGCAATGCATTGATGCCAAATGCAGGAAGATCACAGGCCAGTTGGTGGGAATACATGGGGATCCAGTGGCACAGTAAGTGTCTCAGCACTGGCAGAGGTTTCCACATGAATTCTCTGGCTCCAAAATCTGATTCCATGAACCCCTTTCTATATGTCTTCTCCACAGGGATATCTCTCAGGGAGTGAGCAGAAAGATAGAGTGTGTCTCTTGCCTCTAAGGGGTCCCAGAATCCTCAGGAGAAGGCCATTCCCACACAGAGGCTTCATTGGCTGTCATTGGACTGACAGCTTAGACTCCAACCCTACACTCTTGATCCTCAAATTATCACCAGATTATGTAACTGCCACACCTTTGATATAAAGTTCTCTGTTGTACACATATGAGTGTCCTTAGTTAACCTGGACTAGCACATGCTGTGAGAGACAGAATTGGCTTTCAGTAACCTGACCTGTACAGTCATCAATTGCAAATACCTGCAGGAGTTTAGTCTTGTAATTTCAAGAGAATATGTTATCTATGGTTGCCATAAAAATAATTACAAACTAGGCTGAGCCCTGGAGGCGTAAGTGGTTGAGTGCAGGACTGCAGCCCACAGGCTTGGTGGTTCAAATCCAGTGGCAGCTCTCAGGAGCAGTTCTAGGTAGCTTCCACAACTACCAGAGGGCACAGTGATGCCCCCCCACCCCCCCCAAAATAATTGCAAACCTAAAAACTTAAGAAACCTAATTTATTACTGTTAGGTTCAGTTGTCTAAAGAAACATAATTGGTGACATTCATATATGTAAAAGAAAGAGATTTTATTTATTTTTTTACTTATTTATTTTTGGGGGGGCATCACTGCTCTCTGGTGGTGGGAGTAGGAGGCCCAGCCCCACTGCTGGAATTGAACCTCCGTCTCAGTGGACCGCAGTCCCGCGCACAACCACTATGCCACCGGGGCTCAGCCCGAAAGAGATTTTATTAACACATAATCCCCCTACAATTATATTGGCATATAATTCACATATCATACAATTCAGTAGCTCAATCACATCAAGAAGAGTTGTACAATTCTCACTGTGGTCAGTTTTAGAACATTTATTCATTCTTTTAGTCATCATTATTAACTGCTCAGTGTCTTTCAACTACCACTCCCATACTCCCAAGGAATGCTTCATCTGGTAACGGTTGTCTGTCTGATAACAGGGCTACTCACATCACTCAACTATAATCAAAGGAGATCCGCTGGAGGGTTAATCCATGTGTGGACCCTGAAAATGGATTTAGGGATTCCACTGTCCTTTTTAGGCTTTAAGAAATAATCTTATATCAATAATTCTGTCGAGCCCAGCCAGCCCAACTCATGTCCATAAGTCTGAGGATGCAAGTCAGGGTTCTCTTCCGACTCACGTAGCTGGAGGTGATTGTTGCAAAAGGTGAAACCGAATTCAGGAATATCACAGACCAGTGGGTGCAGAGTTGCATGAGTAAAAAGTTGGTGGAAATGTGGCAAGGTGCCAACAGATCTCTGTGTTGGACCACTCAAGAGGGTGAAAAATAGTCCACTTCTTTAACAAATGATGCTGCATTTGGATCTTCAACTGCAAGAGAATGAAACAGGACCCATACCTCATGTGAAAATAAACAAAACAGTTCAAGATGAATCAAACACTCACAACAATTAATGAGAAAATAAGGGCAAATTTAAGGGTCTTATTTTACGACCTGCACATATTACCTAATATATTAAAGAAAGCAAGTACAGTGGAAGATAAAATAGATGATTGGAACCTACTAAATACGACACTTATGCACATCAAATGAGTACATTAAAAGAGTCTCCATGGATGATGGGAAAATTTTTTAGCTATGACAAAACAGACAAGGGACAAATTTCTAAAATCTATGGAAATCTTAAGCAGTGCAATAAGAAAAAAAATAACATATTTGTGTTACTCTGGGTAGGCTAAAGGAACAAATTTCATAGACATGCATATAGATATAGGGAAAAGGTTTATATATAAGAGGAACAGGACATTGAGTCCAGTCCTGTTCAAAGTCATAAGTCTGATATTAACCCATATACCCGAAATCATTCTATAAAGTCCCCTTCCGATGCACGAAGTCACAGGTCAGTGGGTGCAGAATCCCGGCGCAGGCAAGGGTCTCCTCATGGCTCCTCACTTCCAGGGCTCAGGGTCCATCAACAGCAGAAGAAACTCATTGCTGGCAAAAGTCTCCAAGTGGCTGCCCCAGCTTTAGTGTCTGGCTCCATCAGGGCAAAGCTGTGTGGTCTCTCCGCTGGCTCCTCCAGCTTCTCAGATGCTGCCATCTTGTCTTGTCCATCATTCATCATCTCTATAACTAACTCCTAGCAACTGGGGAGATAGCTTCTCATCTTCATGAGGAAAATATCGTGAGATTCCCAGAAGTCTCAGGCGAAAGCCATGCCCACATAGAGGCCTCCTTGGCTACTCAATGGCTATCTCCAGATTAAAAGGCTAGACTCCACCCCTCCATTTCAAGCATAAAATTAACATTACCACATGATTGCCACACCATTTTAATTGGAAAAAAAAAACATATGAACAGACAGTCCCTGAAAATGAAACTAAATTGCTAATAAACACATGGAAAATGTCCAAGACCAGTAGGACTTCAGGAGATGCAATTTAAAACAATGATGAGAAATCACTTCACACCCTCAATGATAGTCCATTTAAAAAGACAACAAAAAGGAAACATATGATGGAGAGAATGCAGAGAGATTGAAACCCATAACCGGTCTAGTAAAATCATTGTGGAAAGCAATATGGCACTGTACAAAACGACTTGGGAAAGAAATCCCATATGACCCTGCAATCCCTCTCCTAGGTATATAACCCAAAGATGTAAGAGACACAGCGCAAATAGGCATACATTGCCCTGTGTTCCTCACAGCACAGTTCACAATAGCAAGAAGCAAAAAACAGCCTAAATCATATCAGTAGAACAATACTACAGGCACACACACACACACACACACACACACGATGAAATACTATGCTTCCTTAAAAAGCAAAGACGAAACCACAAAGCACCTCATAACATAGATAACCCTGGGAACCATCATGCTGAGTGAAGTTAGTCAATTACAAGAGGAACTAATACTGTATGAAGCCATTGGTCAAAGGAATACACTAAACAAACACAATCATAAATTCTCAGGTCATATATTCTAGTCCAGTCTCCAAAAAATGGATGTAGTGTGTCTGTTGATTCTCATAATATTAATTGTACTTCTTATATTTGTTCACTTCTTTATTTGTTCATCTTAAAAACGAATGCAACAGAGACAGCTTCACCTCAGCTGGAGTCAATTTCTCATTCTGTGGAGAGAAGGAGGAGACCAATCCCTTTCTGCCATGTAACATTACTCCACGGTCACTCCACCAAACCAAAAGATACTCCTATACGAGCACTCATTGCACCATAATGGAAATTCATATCAAGAGGTGGTGGCGGGGGGGCATGTCTGTCTCAGAGAAGGTGATTTCACTTCTGTTGGTGGAACAACAGAGCAGGGAAACCTGCCATTGTAAAATGTGTTTCATGTTACATTATAACACCCATGAGAGAACATGTCGAGTTCTGCGTTTCTAATGAGACACTTCAAGTTGAGTTTCTATCCAGCCCTTTTTGACCCAGGCTACATGCTATAAAAAACCAGGTGCACATCATAGATCCTATTTGGAAACTGTAAATGTAGCAACTTTAGATTAAGTATATTTATAACACATTAAAGGAACCGAACTACTCCCTTGGATTTAAGATTGAAGCTGTCTAGTATGAGAAGCGCAGATAACAACTATTTCAAAGTTTTGAATGTGCCTCATCAATAGCATTATATGCTTGATATATATATATATATATTATTATTATTATTTTCATACTCTTGGCTTTTTATAACGTGACTTATTCCAGCAGGCAAAGTTCCTCCTAGGCGAATGAACTTTATTAAGAGTTTTGCTTTCCCTCCCACCAGCTTTCAATCTTTGAAAGTTTTCAGTGTTTACAAAGCCATAATGCATGCATTTTTAGCTCAAAAGGCTGTCTATATATGTATATTATCTATTCTCAGCCGTATTTTAAATTCTTTACTATTAGCTAAATAATGATATTTTCAGTAAAATTTTTCATACTACAGAGGATTGTGTATTATATCCCTAAATAATAATAGTGTCTCACAAGGGATATATATGAACCAGAGATACATATATGTATTTTCACTTAATTATAGACTGAATCTAAGAACAGTTCTTATAGTATGGTCCTACTCAATATTTGTCCTCATCAGATCTGTCAATATATGTGTGCTAGAGAAAAGTGTGAGGAAGAAACTAGATTGTGCCCAGCTATCAGAAAGAATAGAATCACAAGTCTCAAATGTTTGGCTTAACACAAGAAGTCATCTAAGTTAGGTGTCAGTTAAGTCTATGTGTAAGAAGCACACCAGTTTATGTTGTCCAAATATCGCAAAGAATAGAATTCAGTATTGGTGCAGGGAACTACATTAGAGCTTAAATTCTGAGAAGGTGATGGGTGACAGTAAATGCCTGAGCTCCACTTGTAAGGTTCCAGAGAATCCCTTCTGATCACTACCCAGAGACAGGAATAACCTTGCCTTCTAACAGAGTGGATTGGAGAGTGGATTACTACAGATGTAGTTAGATTAAAACTTAGCACCTTCTAATTTCTTTTTTCCCTTTGGCTCATTTAGAAATTGGTCTGACAACTTCTTACTGATTTCCAGACTCTGCTAACTCTTACAACCCTGCAGGGCAGGATAGAGCTGTCCCTGTGGGTTTCTGAGGGCCCCTTGGGGGTGGAGTGGTAACAATTTGGGCTGATGTCTACTTGGTGGGCAGTGTGAAGCCACTAACTTCTCGGAACAGACTGGGTTTTCCACTTTACAGTTTGGGAAACTCGCAGAGGACCACTGTGGATCAGCATTAATGCAACCGCAATGAGTTTTAACTCTTCATGGGAGTTGAAAGTGTTGCCTTTCTTGGGCGAAGCTGTAGGTGATTTTGAAATGCTGATTGCAGCCCAAAGTGTATCCACTCTGCCACCTGGGTTCCAGGCTTACCTTGTTTTCCTTTCTATTATTTTCTGATTTGTTTTAAATTGAGGTTTTCCTGTTTTATTCAGCAATTGTTGGATGTTTTGGTTTGTTTGCCTTTTTTTTTGTTTTGTATGCTTTCCTTTATATGAAATTCAGGGTATCTAAATCAGTAGAGAAAATAACTCAATTAATTGTTTCTTGGAGTTGAGGCAGAACAGTTTGGGGAGAAGAGAGCTAATAATGAGGACAACAATGAAAAAGAAGGTCTTATATTGTGGTGATAATTGCATAACTCTTTTTAATATGTTTCAAACATTGTATTTTATAGTATGCGAGTCATATATCAATTACTGTTTTAAAACACTTTTAAAGATTTAGGAATTATTCAAAACTATTTATCAAAAATTGGTCAGCACTTATAGATTTAAGAGATAACATATGAGCATATGAAGGGAGACCTGGTGACATAGTGTTTACACATTTGGCTGAAAGCACCATCCTGTTTGCAGGAGAAAGATAGGAATTTCTACTCGTGTAATGAATTACAGTCTCAGAAACTCACAAGATCAGTTCTACCTTGCCTTACAGAGTCATTATGCGTCAGAATGGATTGAGAGCAGTGAGGGGATTTTTTGTTTGCGTTTTGTCTTTTGAGTTGTGTTACTATGAGCCCAAATCAATGGTAATGAAAGGAGAGGTCCACAATGAAGGGGGGGCATTAGAGAAAAAGAAAACCCCAGCTTTGACAGAATGCCGATTGAAATGTTTCAACAACTTGAGGCAGCACTGGAAGTCCTCTTAATCCATAGCAAGGATTTTGAAACATCTGAACAACCAATAAGAAAGGAGATATATTCACACCCACTCTTTAAAAAGTGACCCAAAAGAGATATTAATATCACATGCAAATAAATTTTTGCTTAAGATAATTTTTAAAAATGAATGTATCAGTCCATCTATAGGAAGCTGCTGGAAGTTCCCGCCAACTCCTCCTGCATGTACTGATGCATTCATGTGGCATATGGATATCATTGTTGATGGCAGATGTAATTTGGCTAAAGGCTGAGAATACCAGAATGAAACTTACTTTTTTTTATTGGCTATGCAAAGCTGTTTCATTATGTGGATCATAACTAACTATGTATAACATTACAAAGAATCGGTGTTCTGGAACACTTGATTATGCAAGCTTATGGAATTTTTAATGAGACTGAAGAAAGAGATATTGCATAGTTTAAAAGGAAAGATTTGTTTCAGGATTGTATCCTTTTACCATAGTTTTAGAATATGTAAGAAAATAATCAGAAATGCTAGAGTATATGAAGGAGAATGAGTTATCAGAATTGGAAGAATGCTCATTAATAACTTGCTATATGTAAATACCTTTCTTTGTCTTTTAGTTTGTCTTATTGAGTTGGCTTGCATATTGTTGTAAGGCCACTCATATTTCAAATACAAGTAGGATTACTCCAGGCTCAGAAAAGACTAGAAAGGAGGTATAGACTTTTACTTCGGAAGTTTTCACCACTGAAAAGTTAATGAGTAGTTAGTAGTGTGCTAGCTGGGTTGACTTGAGAAACAAATCCAGTGACACACGTATACAAGAAAGAGCTTTCTATCAAATGTACTTATATATATCAAGAAGACATTGCAGCCCAGTTCAAGTCAAGTCCAATAGTCAGATGCTAGTCCGTAAGTCCCCTTTGAAACTCAGGAAGTCATGAAGGCCAGTGAGTGGATCCACAGGTTAGCAGAACTATGGTAGAGCTCTGACTGTTTTCAGGATTGGACTGCCTACTTGACACCAACACTATATGGAGACAGAGTCTCCGTGATGTGCCAGTGGGGAGAAGGACTGAATGACCGAGAGAGAGAGAGAGAGAGAGCACTAGATCATCTCTGCTCATTTATTTTTAACCAAAAGACTTATAACATCAGGGAGGTGTCATTATGTGGATCTGATGGATACCTTACACTCCACCCTTAAACAGAACTGTCTAATTGATATATGGTAATCCCTCACATCCACAAGTAGGGAGACTTTGTCAGACATAGTGACAGACAAGCTCCTCAGATTTGAAGGTATTCAAAATATGACTGGGTTAGGGGTTCTCTCCTAAGACTTTCAGAATAGTTTCTCAAATAACTGAATAACATATGGAATTAAAAAGTCAAAAATCTGCATGTATTCCCACATAAACATACTGCCACTTTTCTGTATCCTCCTCTATGTTCGTAAACCTCCAGGAAACTCACTTTGTGAACTTTCTTTGCACCCTAAGGAATCTGCTTAAGATATAATGTCTGCATGTCCAAAATTCATTCTGGAAAAGTCTTTTAAGTGCCTTCACATGGAATTGGGAGTTAGTATCAGTAAGAAAATAAAAAGAACTGTATTATTCCTTTTTAAAAACCCATTGCCATTGAGTTGATGCCAGCTTATAGAATCACATACGAATGGCCAGAACTGCCTCTGTGAGATTATGAGACAGTAACTATAGCTGGAGTTAAGCCCCACCTCTCTCCCTCAGAAGGCAGGGTAGTCTTGAAGTGATAGGCCTTGCAGACCTTGCCGCCCAATGCAGAGCCACTCTGCAACCAGGGCTTTATTTAGCGATAAAAAGTAGCAGAACAACAACAAAAAAAGTAGCAGACCAAAACAACCTAGGACCCCTGCATGGCAAAGCAGGCGAGGTAGGAACCAAAATATTGGAAGTGTGGACATATCCAAAGTTGATCCAGAAGAGGAATCTGGAGATTTGTGTTTGAAAGGTGACTGCCTTGAAAATTCTCTGAAGCGATTTTGCTCTGCACAGAAAGCATTTCAGTGACTCAGAATTGATGAAAGGACAACAAAGAACAACACCATCCTGCATGAAAGGCCTTAACATTACACAATTGTGACAATTATTACATTCCAGTCACTGTTCTGAATCGATGTTTTAAAAGTCGATTGCCATCTTATGAAGCATGTTTCAAAAATATGGAAGGAGAGACGATGAAATTTCATAATTTCATCAACTGCCATAGATTGTATTTTCTCTCGATACACGCTAGAGAATTCTGACTTGAGAGTCAACTGTCAAAACCACTTCTTCTAAATGATTCTTGTGTGATTATTTACAGCATATGATACATATATTCCTTCACTTATCAGGAAAATATATACTGACCACCCACTCAAGCTTGTATTTGTGCTGATTTCTAAGAATTGAAGGCAAGAAAGTGACCCCTTCTTTATTTAAAGTATCCATAGTCTAATGTGTAATAAATAAGCACCAACAATTGCATTCTAATGAAGGATATGATGGATCACAAAAAGTTATGCAGTGACATTGATGACTAATTCCATGTCTACAACATGACAGATTTTATGAGAGAACCACAAAAAATTAAGGCATTATTTGTCTTTCAAAAGTTACCAAAATGGTGTAAGAGGTACATAAGGTTTTTAGTAGGTGGAATCAAATGGCATATGAAACTGAATTTTGGATATTGGCAGTTTCACTTGTTTAATCTAATATTCATTCAAAATATGATCTGCAAATATTATTCGATTTTTTTATCAGCACAATTTTGATCTCGTTTAGCTTCAATTTTATTGTCTGCAAGAGAAGACAATGATATTATTTCAGCTTAGCAGTTTCATGGACTAGGCCAATCGGAGAAAACCAAATTTTAAATGCAAGCTCCACATGGTGACATGTGTTTGCACTATCACTCTAAACACACACACACACACAATACTTAATGCCACTGAATCCATGCCAATTAATAGTGATCCTTTAGAGTAGGGTAGAAGTGCCCCTAACCTTGAACAGGAATAGAACCCCTGTCCTTGTCCCAGGGGGACATTGACCTTGTGGACTGCAGCCCAACTAGTAACAACTGTGCAACTACAGCTTCTATGGGACAGAGGACACATGTTCTTGAGGGCTTTTGAAACGGTGACTCTTTATGGGAGCAGACAGCCCCATCTTTTTCCTGCATTAGTATGAAACAAACATAAATAAAGCGTAATTCTATGTGGCGCTTTCTTTGGTAGAGAATAATTTGAAAGAATTGGGTTAGCTAAAGATGAACATATAAATGTCGCATTTACTTCTCCACTCTCAATATTTATTTCTTTTTAAAGTGCCAGAGTGAGCGTTTACTTTTAATGATCAATTCCTAATTAGAGACTTCCATTTCCATCAACATCTTATATGTTATATATAAATAAGCACTTTGAAACCTGATAAATAAGACAAAGATTTCAATCAGGGAAGTGTGACAGGACTCTCTTAAGAATGCCCTACTGAAATTTTATTATTTCCGCACATGTATAGAGAACAGAGTTAATAGTGCTTAATGGGATGGGGGAGGGGTGAGAAGATTCATGAGGGCCAGTACATTTTCATTTGAATAGAAATGCAGACCCACCCAGAGCTGCTGTATGACTAGAAAATAGACCAGGGACTGGCTTTTTAAAGTAGAGTGAATTAAAGCAGCTGTCATTAGATTCGCATAAGAGGGAAAGGCCTGCGCCCTATGACAACACTCCTTTCTGAGCTGAAAGTTAGAAGGGACCTGCGGCAGCTTGGTATGTTTGATGGGTGACCACCTGAATTCACTTGTTGAGAGGAAGTGGGAAAACTAAGCAATCAAGGAAAGGTTGAGCTTGACAACAAATAGGAGAGGAGAGGTGAGAAAAGGTTATTTGGTCTGAAGTTAAAATTGAGTTGTGCATATCATATGTGCATGGCATGACCTAACCTAAAGGAGCTAAGGGTGATGAGAATATGTGAAAGAGACAGATGATCTGAAGTGCAGTGATGTGTGGACTCCCCACCTTACTGCTAGTGCCCCTTGATGGGTAGGACTGAGTTGACCACAACCCAAGTGAACGAACAGAGGAGATGTTGTGTTCATTGCTGTAGTCTTGAAGGATGGCCTACTCTATACTAGACTTTAGTGATGGGTACAGCTATTCATTCATATTTTCACCTGGAATGAAGATTCTTCATATTGAAGAATAAGCTTCTCTCCTCAGGGCAATGGCCTGATAAGACTAGGTGATTTAGAACTTGAATATATGCGATGCCTACATTTTATGTTAAATTGCACTTGTGAAAGTAGGGTAATACCCAACCTATGTTACTTTATTATGTCACAGCCTGTTGATGCATTTGGGGTGTGGCTTTTTTAATGAGAGAAACATTGATAACTGTTCTTCTGACTCCTCTTCATTTATTTGCTTACTTGGATTGCATTTCTGACTCTGGTGTTGTCACTCAATTTGGCTGCCATATATACCACCCCGGTATCAACCTGTGAACTTTGAATCCACATGAATCTGAACCTACTAACCTGTTATCTACTGCCTTCTTTCTGTGACTTCTTGTTCACCTCCTGACAGCTGTACCCTTCTGAAGAGGGATTCAACTAGTATTGAGTCCAAGGATTTGAATTGGGATGTGCTGTGTGGTATCCTTGATATAATTTTTTTTAACAGATAGTATTAGACTAGTTTTGTTTCTGTAGAAAACACAGTAAAAATGAGGGAAGATAAAGGCATGGATTGGCTTGTTTATTAACTTTCATGGCGTTTTAGTTTCAAATAAGTGGAACAGGGGCAAATTCCCATTGAATAATTTTCTCTTTTCCTGATGAGTCTGTGAGAAGAGGGTGGTGGAAGATGATGATTAGACTATAGGACTTAAATATAGCTGATTATTCACAGAATTTCAATTGTTAGGCATCAAATATTTGTATTTTCTTCACTTATAAAATATAAAGTGTAAATGATGCTGGTGCATTTTCAGTTCATGCATGTTAGTTCTTCCCTGTTAGGCACAAGTGTTATTTTTTTATTGTCTTTACTTGGAGATTTTGTATGTTTAAAGAGTTGTGTACAAGTTCCCAGGTGACAAGAGCTGGACTGTTATAGTTAGGCTTTGTGTCTACTTGGGTATACCTGATGGATGATATGGATGGCCTCTAATCTCTCAATCAGGATGTTTACTTAAGGGTGTTGTCTATTTATAAGAGATACTGTGTTAGTCTGGGTAGACTAGAGGAACAAATTTACAGACATGCATATGAATATAAGGAAAAGGTTTATATACAAAAGAAATGGAACACTGAGAAACATACCAACCCAATCCAGTTCAAAGTCATGAGTCTGATATTAGCCCATATAACTGATACCCGTCTATAATGTATCCTTCCGACTCACAAAGTGACAGGCCAGTGGGTGCAGAGTCCTGGTGGTGGCAGGGGTCTCCCCATGGGTCCTCGCTTCCAGGGCTCAGGGCCCATCAACAGTATCCAGTAGTGGCAGAAGCAACTCATCCCTGGCAGGGGTCTCCATGTGGCCTCTCCAGCCACGTGGTCTGGCTCCATCAGGGCCAAGCCGTGTGACTTCTCTGGCTCCTCAGAGGCTGCCATCTTATCTTCTCCGTGATTCATCGTCTCTGAGACTAACTCCCAACAACTGGGGGCATAGCTTCTCCTCTCCACAAGGGAAATATCACTAGATTTCCCAGAAGTCTCAGGAGAAAGCCATGGCCACATAGAGGCCTCATTGGCTACTCAATGGCTATCTCCAGATTAACAGGCTAGACTCCCTCCCCACATCTCAATCATGAAATTAACATAGGCACATGACTGCCACAGATGCTATGGAGAAATGGTCTCTCTCTCTTGCACTTCTCCTTTATCCTACATAATTAATACTGTGTCTAGCTTATGGGGCCTATGAATTATGGGAGTTGTTGATGGCCCACCATATTCCTGTTGACCTTGACCCATATGACTCTGCATCCACTGCACTGTGAGCTCTCTGATTCCTGCTTCGTTAGTCACAGCTGCATAAGTCTGGAAGTGCCTCAAGCGAGCATCTTACTCATGAACTTGAGTTGGTCTGAGGTAGGCCACTTCCTTGATATAAGCTTATTGGTTGACATAAAGTTTTTTCTCATACATAACACGTTTTTCTTCTTTAAAGATATCTAGTCTAATATAGGGATTCTTAATCTATCACATTGGACCAGTGTTACATTAATCTTTCTGGAAGAAATTTTCTTTTCACAGCCACATCAGCAAATGACAGGAGTTTTAATATTTCCACAAAACTCCTTAACACTTGTCATTTACTAATTTGTTTTATGTAGTAGCAATCTGAGCGGTTGTGAATTGGCATTTCATTGCGGTTTTGAATTGCAGTTTCTAATGACTAATCACTTTGAACATTTCTTTTCATGTGCTTATTTACTATTTGCATTTTCTTCTTGAGAAATATTACCCATTAGGCTTTTTTACTATTATTTAAAATGGAAATTTTGACCTTTTTTTTTTTTTTTTTTTAGAGCGGTAAGGCACAGTGTTTTATTATAAGGTAGAGATTTGAAAGCCAGGAGATGCCACCTCCCAGATGGTGCTGTAGCAATTCTAAAATAATGGAAATTTTTATCAGATGGGGAAGCTAAGATCTACATTTTTATAGGCCTGAGAGGTCACAAAACAAAAAGTTATAAGGGGTTTGTTGAACCACAATTATTAACATTATCATATTTTAAATTAAAAGATCATTTTTATTGCAAGCTCTTACAACTCATATTCCATACATCAGTTGTATCAGGCATGTTTGTACATATGTTGCTATTGTTCCCTTTTAGATATTTACTTTCTATGGAGTTCTTGGTATCATCTCCTCTTTTATGCCCTCCCTCCCCGCCCACTACACTCATGGCCCATTGACGATTAATTAATACCATTTTCATATTTCACACTGACTGCTGTGTCCCTTCTCCCAGAGTTTTGGTTGTTCTTGACCCTGGAGGGGTACGTGTGTTTATGTGTCCATAATTGCAATCAGTTACCCCTTCTTCTCCTCCACTCCCCACTTTCCCTAAACCTTCTGGTATTGCTATTCTCATCCCTTTTCCTGGATTCCAAGTGTCATGCACTTTGATCTCTTATCTATACCTGTGTACATGTTCCGGTCTAGTCCAAGTGAAAAGCAGCACTGGACTCCTGATAGTCCTGGGTGAGGAAGCCTTAGGGAATATTGTATGTTCCATCAGTGCTTCACTGCACTCTGGTTGACTCATTCCTTCCTGTGACCCCTCTGTAGGGGAATGTTCCATTGTCTACAGGTGGGTCTCTGCTCTGACCATCCTTGTTCTCAACAATATGTTTTTGTTTGTTTGTTTGTTTGTTATGGATCTTCTGACAATTGTTACCGCGTCCCAATGACACCTCATGATCACAAAAGCTGGTGTGCTTGTTCCATGTGGTCTTGTTGTTTCAATGCTTGACGGCTCCTTGCTTGACGTCAAGCCTTTAAGACCTAGGTGCTATATATTTTAATATCTGGGCACCATCTGCTTTCTTTATTACATTTGCCTACACATCCATTTTATCTTCAGTGATTATGCTGGGGATGGGGTGGTATGGTGGTTAGAATAAAAAAATGCCCATTTGTAAGAACAAAGTGTCTTGTATTGAGAGGGTATGAGCTAAGGTCCAAAGTCTGTCCACAAGCTCAGTGTATTGTCAAATAAATATATAATTTATGGGCCATTAGCTCTGTTTTTAATGGATTAATGCATTTACATATGAACACACCTATGCATAAACCTCTATGCATAGTTTTGCTTCCTAGATCCTTTCTCTGTTTCCTTATGCCTTCCTCCTGACCCACCCTAATGTTCCCCTTGCTTCCACCTCTTATTACTTCATCCCAGCTAGATTGTTATTGCTGTAACACCCACAGAATCCCTATGTCCTCCTTGTTGTTGGTTTTAAGTCCCTAGTTGTTAACCTGTCTGTGGTGTTGCTTGCTCACCACACCCTTCTCCTCACAAGATGCTGTTAGACTCCCATCTTCTTCACCTCACAAGAACCTCTGGGACCATAAGCTTTGTAACTTTTTCTCCAAGCTTGCTTCCTATGCCTCACCTTTCTCTTGCTATTGGATCTTCAGACCAGCTGCCTGTCTTGCTTGTTCTGTGCCTTGATTTGCAAGCTACACTACCCATGGGACACATAATCCATGAACTGTGTCGCCGTGAGTTGAGATTCTTTCAAGTCCTGCTTCGACATGCTGCTAGAATATATATCCCTTAAGCTGGGGACTGTCAGACCCTGTCATCTGGCTGACTGTTGGTGATCTGCATTGCTGTTTGCTACTCTCTCCTCTTCTTCATAGTGTCCACTGATAGATCTGAGCATAGTCTTATTTGAGAACCTTTATATGTGATTGCTTCACCC
Source organism: Nesogale talazaci (assembly GCA_004026705.1). Lineage (NCBI taxonomy): Eukaryota > Metazoa > Chordata > Mammalia > Afrosoricida > Tenrecidae > Nesogale > Nesogale talazaci. Next base: position 14,858 of record PVJH01019260.1, on the reverse strand, counting down.
CCGCCCCCCAGCTGCTCTCATGATTTTCTTCTTTTCCTCAAAGTAGGATAGATTAACTATTATATATCTTGGCAACTTATTCTTGGGATTCAGTCTAGCTGGTGTTCTTTCAGTCTCCTGAATGGTTGCCTGGTTTTCATTCATTGAACTAAGAAAATTTTCCTACAGGAATTCTCTGACTATTGTTGCAGGTGACTTGTTTGCTGATTCTTCCTCTGGTGGCCCGATCATTTTGATGTTATTTCTCCTTCTGGCATCAGACATACATAGATCTTACATTTTCTTCAGTTTCTCTGATAATCTTATTAGAATTTTGTTTGCATATGTTAAATTCCACTTGGCCATCCTCTAGGTCACTGATGTGGTTTTCAGCTTCCTCCAGTCGATTTGTAAATTCCATGAGTCTGCTGTTGTTTTCTGCTATCTCACCCCTGAGCTATTGTATTTCCCTTTGGTGTACGGACTTTATCTCATGTATTTATTAATCCTTTTTCTGTGTTGTTTCCTTCATATCATGTATGACTCCAAACATCATTCTGAAAATTTCTTTCTGCAGCATGCATATCGATGTCTGCTTCTTCTATGCATTTCCATTGGTCTGAGTATCTGTCCTTATATGAGTTCCATGATATTTTTTTTTTGACCACTGTGGCTGTGAAATAAGTGGTAAAATCAGGTAAAGTGAGACCTTCAACTTTGTCCTTCTTGAGAGGTTCTCTGGTAGTTCTGGGCTTCTTCCCTCTCCATATTAAATTGGTACTCATTTTTCCCAATTTCTTGAAGAAGGCTGTTGGTATTTGTATGAGAATAGCATTAAACATAGACAGGGTCATCGATAAGATTGACATCTTTACTAAGTAGAGTCTTCCAATCCATGATCAAGGGATATTCTATTTATGGAGGTTGCTTTAGTTTTTTTGTTGGGTTATAGGAATTTCTTATGTAATCTAGAATATATAAAAACTTTTATGCAATATATAATTGCTAATGCATTCTCTCATTGTAGATTTTCTTTTACTGTGTTTTTTTTTTATTTTAATTAAGTCCAATTTATCCTTTTTTAAGCAGGAATAGAAAAGGTGAGAATATAGCATTTGTCTAAAATTTTTTCACTATGCTTTTTAAATGTAATTTTGTGTGATTTAATGAGTAAAGAAATTGAATTAATGACTATTTAGGAAACTACTCAAGGCCATAGTACAGAGATTTTTTTGAAAGCTGAGTATCTTTATTTGGGTCCTTTCTTTATTTCACACCAGAAAGTATAGGCAGTTGTCCTCAAAGCACACATATTTTTTTCTTTATAATAAAATATGCATGAAATACAATATCTCACAGGTTTTAATGAATTTTAATCAAGGTCAAATCTCATTTAAAAATGGTTATTTAATATTATTAAAATGATTCCTTACTTTCCCCATGATATGAATATTAATTACCCATTCTACCTTTCAGTATCCAAAGGCCTTTCTGGTCCTTCCTGAAATGTATTTGTTTCAAACCCTTTGGGATTAGAAGGATTCAATCTATATTTGTGGCCTTTGGGACATCATTACAAATATTAAATGAGTCCATTTAAGCTGTTGTCTTCTCAGTGAGAAAATCTGTATAAGGTAACCTGAGTTACGGTCTGTGACATGAAAATGCATAAGTATTAGGAGATATCTATAGAAGATAATGGAAATGGTGAGGAAATAAAAAAAATTGTGAATAAGCTGAAATTTTAAATAGAGAGAAAATAAGAAAATAATAGGCATAATAGTTGGAGTATATATCAAACTAATCTTGTGTGTCTGCTTTGAATCCTGCTATGAACCCTGCAAATTAACAAATCTTTATATAGAAAATTGCAAAAATTAGAACTTTTATTTAGTAGATGGTTTTACTAAATTACTTTTAAGACTTTTTATGTCTGCTCTGATAGTAATTTTGCTGTTGGAGTTTTTAAGACGAGCCCCACTTAACATTATAGAAGCACAATCTATCTACAGAATAAATTATATATGTGTTCAGATGGATCAAATAATAGACTTAGAGTGGTTAAAAATAGCTATCTTAAGATAAATCTTGGAATTACATATAAGAACACATAAAGTTTATAAAATGTTCTCTATTTCTAGTGGCTTCCAAGTGTATATTTGAAAACTCCATAGTTTTATGCATAAAGTGCTTAGCAGGCCAGGCAGGAGAATAAATAGAAAAGAGATATTTAATATAGTAGTAAATAATGAAATCCATTAAAAGTGAAGACTCAGTTTCCACACAACTGAAAATGTAGTTTGTTTTTTCAAAGATTGTGTGGACTGAAAGTATATGGTGATTGCTGAATATACCAATACACTCAAAATTGAAAAAAAAAAACAAAATCCAAATCTCACTAAAGCCAAAGTCCAAACGATCTTTTTACTCTGAAACTTGTGAAAGAGTGTTCTTTAGTTTTAAATGGAAAGATTGAAGCTTGAAGTTTGTGGAAAAAGAAAGAACGACACACATTCTTTTGTAAAGAAGTGAAATCACAGAACAATACCATCAACAAGGGGATGCATGAATGGGGAGCAAGAAACTCAGGGACTAAGGCAAGTTTTCAACCTGGTAACTCATTACAAAATCTCTAGGAATTCCTAAAGCCTGGGACTGGCAATGCAGTATAAGTAGATCCTTAACACATCATACAGCTTGGACAGATGGCCCTAATTAGCCTGCAACAAACGGCTTCCTCCCATGGGAATTAATGATTAATTGTACAGGGAAACTTTGCAACTGTGAAATTGACTGCCATTCTGGAAATGTTGATTCTCTGCATCACTAACAAAAGGCAGTACATGTATATGAGTCATAAGCATCACTTCACTCCCAGATGGAGAACTCCAATGTATAGTTTCTTGAAAGGAAATAGAATAAACTTTTACAAGGAGCTGTTTTGGCTACTTTTTAAAAAAATCAAACTATTTATTGGTCTTATTTATTACTTGCTAAAAATCATATTTCTTTTGGTCCATGAGATAGAGTAACTCAGTGTTGTGGAAGTCACTGAATATTTTCTCAATAATGTTGGTGTTTTTTTGTTTGTTTGTTTTGTTTTTAACTGCTGGGACACAGAGTCTTGGTGATACGTGAGGTGAAATATAGAATGTGCAACTTGAGGTGATGAGGAAACATGGCCAACAGAGAGCAAAGTGAGATATCAATAACTACCAGAAAGGAAGTAGATAGTCTCTACTTCCTTTCTGAATGAAACTCATCTTAAAAGTTAAGAGGACCAAAAAGGAAAAAGAAAAAGAGAAGTTAAAAGACCAAAGTTTCTGAGAGTGAGAAAGCAGCAATGCTGACAAAATCCTCTTTAGCACAGACCAGTGAATTACAATGCTTCTGTAGACCCCTATTATCGCAGGCACTGCATACGTTTTACCACCCATGCCCAAGACAACCGAGATAGTTAACAGGATTGTCCTGCTGCTCTCTGGGGACTCTGTGTGGATAACAGATTACGTGAGTAGCTTGGTAAAGATATTCTCGCTAATCAAACTACACTTTTCACCATTTTAACTTATTATAACTTCTTCCATACTCCTTTCATAAAATTTTATATTTTTTTCCTCCTTCTTCCTTGCTTTTTTTCAAGGGTGGCCTCCTACCAACATGTGCCCCATGCCCACACATGCCATCTGTTTCTCTGGAATAACACTAACAAAGAAACTGAAATTCCCACCCACAAGTAGGTCTTATTTTTACTTCATTTTATTTGATTTTTGTACTTTGTCCTAATATACTTTCTTTCTTATTTTGGTTTTCTCCCACTTCCTCTTCCAGTGACACTTCATCCTCATGAAAATATGCATTTCCTTCAGGCAAAAAACAAGCAGATCTCTCGATTCTGGCACACCCACTCGAGAAAGTGTCCCCCTGTCCCCCAAATGGATGCACAGCATCACCCACATGCATGCTGCCATAGCAACAGAACTCCACCATACACATCCAAGCCCTACTAGAGTCTTTTGTTTCTTTTATCTTTTCTTCTCTTTCCTGTACTTCCTCCCATTATCTTTTTATGCTTTCTCTTTTTCCATTTGAAATATGTTTCCATGAAGCCTGTTAATTCAGAGTATACCTCTTAAAATATATTTCTCATTATTTTTTTGCAAATCTGTGATCCTATCCAGATAGCTTATTGTTATTATCGTGATTTTAATTTTATTTTTTTCTAGTCCCTCAGCCCTACTTATTCATTTCTCTTCCCCTTTCTCTATTTCACAATTGTATATATTTTGGCTCTTATTAGACCTCTCCAATGTCACTACACAGAGACAACTATCTCTACATGTCCTAGTAGATCACACACCACTAATACACTACACCAGGATGCTGAGGAAACAATGAACAACAGTAAGACTGAAAAATAAAGAGGAACCCCCCCCCTCAAAACAACCAAAAATCACCTAAGCTCAGTGGAGAACACTCAAAAAGTGACCCTGAATCTATTAGCATTCATGCAGGATAATGATATTTAGGTTTCTTCAAGAGATATGGAAAAAAACCAAGGGAACAACAGAAGAAAATTTTTAAAAAACCATTAAACTAAATGAATTTCAGAAATTAAAAGAGATAATAGATTTAGGCAACCTAGTAAAGCATCTGAAGAATAGCATGGAAGAAAAGGAAAATCAAGTTAGTCAGTCTAAAGACAATCACTCTGACAACATCAACAAGGGAATCAAAACATGTTTTAAATGAATAAATCAGAAGAAAGCCTGAGAATGACGTGGAACACTACCAAGAGAAAGTATGTCTCTTCAGAATACAAGAGCAAGAAGAAACCAAAGAACATATAAGATAGAGTAATATTGGAAATCATAGAAGAAAATTTTCTAACATTACACAAGAGGGAAAAATAACTATTTTTAAGATGAGAGAACCATAAATAGGATAGACATCCCCCCAAACTGTATAATTTTTAAGAGAGTCTTTAGTATAACTATGGAAAAGAATGAACAATCACCTACAAAAATGAACAGATAAGGATAAATTGGACTTCTCACCAAAACCACATGAGCAAGAACACAATGAATTGGCATGTATAAAATTCTGAAATATAAAACTGTCCACCAGGAATCCTATATTCAGAAAAAAATTCCCTTTCATATGAAAACAAAATAAAATTATTTCCAGGCATGAAAAGCTGAAGAAATTTGTCCAGAATTAAAATAAAATAACTGGATCACCATGATCAGAGAAGCAAAAACAACAGAAAATTTGGAGGACATCACATAGTCTGAAACCACGCAGGAACCGATGCAATGAAAACAGCACTCAAAACAATCAAGAAATAGAGACACTATTAAAATCGCACACAAAAGGGGGCAGTAATGGGAAGCAGTTTTCTCATAAATATTGATCCCTTTGTGATTAGTTAACATTACCAGAATAATGTTCTCCACGTCCATCCTTGTTACGAGGTACTTGGTGACCTAGTCACTGTGTTTCAGCGATGCCTTGTAGTCCATTCCATTCAATGTATGTACCCGAGTCTTCTTCTCCATTCTTCTATTGATGGACAGTTAGGCTGGTTCCAGCATCTTACTAGTCTGAATATTAATGGAGTGAATATGGTCATGCTATGGCTCTTATTTTTTTAGGGTATGTACCCAACAGAGATATTGCTGGCTCATCCTTTTCCACAATGGTTAGGCATGTAGCAAGGTAGCATAAAATAGTAGTAGTAAAAAATATAATACCTATCAATTGAGGTAGAACAAATGAAAACTTTTCATTTTGAAAATCCATATATTTGGAAGACTATACAGTACATTTTTGCATTCTCTTTTATAAATTTAAAATAATTTCTAATGTTGATATTAATTTTTTAAAATTTTTCCTAAGGAGGGCTGAGCCCCGGTGGCGTAGTGGTTGTGCGCGGGACTGCGGCCCAGTGGGATGGAGGTTCAATTCCAGCTCCCAGGAGCAAAGGCTGGGCTTCCAACTCCCACCACCAGAGGGCAGTGATACCTAATTAAAAATAAATTTTTTTCCTAAGGAAAAAGAAGTTCCAACCTTCTTATATTTTTCCAAACAAGTAAGTATATATGTATAAATAGTGATAAATAGAAAGATAAATGCTAATAGGTCACAACGGAATTTTGTTAAATATATTGCTGGAAATCACGGCCCTTATGTTAAAATGCAATCAAAATATAGCGGATTGCGCAATGCACTCAAGCATGCCATGCACATGAATATAGGGTAGGACTGGACAGTGTTTTGTTCCATTGTACATAGAGTCACCATGTACGCAAAACTAACTGCACAACAATTAAAAACAACAACAAAATAGTATTATGTAACCAGATTGTATCACAATAATCTTACATATAGATGCATAGATACACATTTGTAAATATGTTTATATATGTCTATACACACAAAGTAGATCTGCTTGTGCTGTTCATAAATATTCAGTTACCTACCAAAATGTCAATGGCTGCATAAAGAAAATATCGCAATTTGTCCTGTAATGATGATAGCCTAGGAAACCCTTTAGAAGAGTTTCACTATGTCTGAGAGGATCACGCTGAGTCAGCATTTACTTGATTATTCAGAATAATAAGCATATACATATGCACCTTAAAATGATAATGAAGTCAATTTTAATCAAGCTGCTATAAATGTTACTATTCAACTAAAGGATTGCAAGTTTTAGTATAGTGGGGAGATATTTCAAGTATTCAAATATTCATCAGACTTCACTGGTTTATTTTTTAAAAGACAAGTAACTCTTTAAAGAACACACTTGCTATATAATTTTAGATAAGCTATTGGCATATTCACAGGACTGGAGAACTTCAACGCTAGTCTTTTTCTCAGATCTCTATAGTTAAAAACATAGATTGTTTAGGAAAACTGGCTGACATCAGAAAAAGTGTTCAATAAAATGCCATGTAAAACTTAACATTGCAGCAACTCTAAAAAATAATAATGAGTGTGGCAACATGTGTGCAAATGTGCTTGATAGAAATGATGTACTGAATGTTGTAGTAGCTGTAAGAGCCCCCAATAAAATTAAAAAAAGAAAAATATGCTGCATTTTTATTTCAGTAATATTTCAAAGGAGTTAGTAGGTTAATGTGCATTGTCTGTGATATAAAACAACAAAAATCAGTACATGGTACACAAAGAAAGAAATATTGAGAAAACAGGTTCTCAATCAAAAGATTTTTCTGTGCTCTAAACAGGTTAATCCCATTATAGTGATCATTTTACTGTCAATGTTGTTGTTAGGTTCAGAACAACAGAACTACTCACAATTGTTCTGTCTGAGACCATAGTTGCAGACATGGTGTCAAACCACACTGCCAAGAGCATTCCTCTTTCCTGGCTCCCCCTCAGGTTTTACCAACCATGAAATCCCTTTCCAGGAATTGCTGTTTCCTGATAATATCTTCACACAAAGTGTGCAGACACAGTCTCCCCATTCTTGCTTTTTCAGGAACATTCTTGTAGGACGTATTCCAAGACATATCTATTTGGTTTTGGCAGTCAAAGATATTTCTAATATTCCTTACTAAAATCAAAAGCCATTCATTATTCTTCTTTATAAAATGTGCAACTTTCACATGCATGTGAGGTTTTTAAAATTGCCATGGCTTCTTGCATCAAACACACCTTAGTCCTCAAAGTGATACTTCTTTTAAAAAAAATCATTTTATTGGGGTTTGTACCAGGCTTATCACAATCCACCCATCCATCCATTGTGTCAAGCACATTTGTACATTTGTTACCATCATCCTTCTCCAAACTTTGCTTTCTATTAAGCCTTTGATATCAACTCCTCACTGGTTCCCCTCCCTCCCTGCTCCCCTTCCCTCATGAACTTTTGATGTTATAAATTATTGTTTTGTCATATCTTACACTGTCCAACATCTCTCTTCTCCCACTGTTCTGTTGTCTGAACCTGAGAGAGGAGGTTATGTGTAGATCATTGTGATGGGTTTCCCATTTCTACTCCACTTTCCCTCCTGGTATTGCCGCTGTCACCACTGGTCCTGAAGGGTTCATCTGACCTGAATGCCCCATGTTTCCAGTTCCCATCTGTACCAGTGTACATTCTCTGGCATAGCCAGATTTGTAAGGTAGAATTGGGATCATGATAATTGTAAGGAGGAAGTATTTAAGAACTAGAGCAAACTCGTATGTTTCATCATTGCCTGGCTATCAAAAGTTATAGCGTCGGGTGTCTTAAAAGCTCAAAGGCAAACAAGCGGCTATCTAGCTCAGGAGCAACAAAGTCCTCTATGGAAGAAGCACACCAGCCTGTAGGATCACGAGGGGTCGAAGGGATCAGGTATTAAGCATCAAGGAACAAAATTTTATCATTGTGAATGGTGGCAAGTGCAGAGTGGGGACTCAAGGCCCATTTGTGGGCAACTGGATGCTTTTCTTTTTCACAATATAAAGAGATCTTATGGAGCTCATTTATCCAATGCAATGCATCATTTGATCTCATGATTTCTGCTATTTTGGGAATTGATTGTGAACCCAAGCAAGGTGAAATCTTGACAATTTCTATCTTCTCTGTTTATCATGATATTACCCCTGGTCCACTTGAGATTTCTTCCCATTGAGTTGTAATTCCACAGTGAAGGCTATGATCCTTGATTTTCATCAGTAATTTCTCCTCACTTTCAGCAAATAGATAGGGTCATTGTCCACTTATTGAGAGTTATTAATAAATCTTCTAATTCATCTTCATACATTCTAATTTCTCTGATGATTTGCTCAGCATGCAGATTCAAAATGTATAGTGAGAGTATACAACTTCGATGAATCCCCTTCCTGATTTTCAGGCAAACAGTATTCCCCTGGTCTGTGCATACAGTTGGCTCTTGGCCCATCAATAGGTTGCATATGAGCACAGTGAGATATCTCTTCTCAAGGCTATCCATATTAATTTATAACCCACAGAGTCAGATGCCTTTGTATAATTAATAGCGTTCAAGTAAATATTTTTCTGGTGTTCCTGCTTTGAGTCAAGATCCATCTCATATCAAGAATGACATCGCTTTTCTCATGTCTGCTTCTGAATGCAGTTCAAAATTTTGGCTGCTCCCTACAAATGCAGTGCTGCAGCAACATTGAATTCACATGCTACATTAATGATATTCTTTGATAATTTCCACATTATGTGGGAGCCACCTGTTTTTTTGGACTTATATCCATAAATCAGGTAGCTATTGTTCAAATTTCTTAGATTAGATGTGTATTGCTGGTATTTCATTGGCTTGTTAAAGCATTATAATGAGTATTGCGCTAATTCCTGGAGCCATGTTTTGAGCTAATTGGCGGCAGCTTGGACCTCTTCCTTCAGGAACATTGGTTCTGACTCATATGCTAGGTCTTGAAATGGTGGAATGTCAGCGAGTGAATTTTTGATATAGTCATTTTGTATTCCTTCCACCTTCTTTTGATGTTTCCTGCACCATTTGATCTTTTACCCAGATAAATGTTTAATTTTGAAACTTGAAGCTTGATTTTTTTCCCTCAGATCTTTCAGTTTGATATCCTTCTCTTTTGGTTTTCTTTGCACGTTTCATTATAGTACTTTGTCTTCTTGATGTGGTCTGAGTTTTCTGTTCATCTCTTTAATTTTTATCTTCTTTTATTTTCTTTCATTACTCTGTGATCAACAGCACATTTCCAAATCATTTCTTACCTATGCTTTGATCTTTTATTTCTCTCCTGCATTTTAAATGACATTTTCCTTTCTTCCTGTATTATGTTCTTGATGTCATCCTACGGCTTGTCGGATCTTTAATCATTAGTGTTCGATGAGTAAAATCTCTGTTTTTAGATGTTTGCAACTGCAGATGGTGTAATATTCAAGGTCACATTTTGGCTATCATGAACTTGTGTTTATTTTCTTGAACTTGATCTTACATATGAGCAATTAATGATGTGTTCCACAGTCGGCACCTGTTATTGTTTCAGCAGCTAATATTGCGTGTCTCCATGGTCTCTTTCCATAGATGTAATCAATTTTATTTACAGGTATTTTATACGATGAAATTCACTTGGATAATTAGAAAAATGAATTAATGATGAAGTAGTATAGAATTGCAAAATTCTATCATAAAATTTCTCACTATCTTCCTGTCACGAAGGCCGTATTTTTCAATTGTTTTTCCTCTTTGTTTCCACTTTTGGTTTCTGTTCACCAATAATTATAAATTAATCTTAATCGCATGTTTGCTCAATATCAGACTGAAGACCCTGCAAAATTCTTAAATTTCTGGATAGCTTAACTTTAGTGGTTGGTGCATACATTTGAATAATAGTTGCATTGACTGGATTTTTCTGTATGAAGATAGATATTAATCCATTACAGCATTGTCTTTAATGATAGATCTTGAAATGTCCTTTTGTATAATAAATGTGACCCTATTCCTATTATATTTGTCATTCCAATAATAGTAAACCATATACTTACCATATATGCTCATGTATAAGCCAAGCTTTTAATCATATTTTTATGTACTTTTTGTGGTAAGTATAGGTTCCCTGGCTGATATTTGGGTTGTCTTATACTTGAGTATATATGGTATATGCAATACTAGGCCATTTCAGCTCACTAGTGCCACATATGCTGATCTTTGTGGAATCCATTTCATTTTGACAACTTCCAATTTTCCTAAAATTATACTTCATGCATTGAGCTTCAATAATTAGCAGATGCTTACAGCTGTTTCTTCTTATTTTGTGTCATGCTCTATCAGCAAATTAAGGTTCCCAAAGGTTTACTTCATTCACATAATTATAGCCAACTCTACTTTGAAGATAATGACTCTTCTTCCTTCATACTTTGAGTAACTTTTTAAGAGGTGCTCATCTTCTGGCACTATGTTTGACAGTGTGCAGCTGCTCTTCATAAGGTTTTCAGTAGCTACCTCCTCAGAAGCAGACAGCCTAGTCCTTCTTTGTAGTCTATTCTTTGTCTGAGAGATCTGCTGAAACCTGTTCACTCTGGGTGAGATACCAGTGGTATAGCCTCCAGCATCATTGCCACAAGAAAGCCGGCAGCATATTATGACAAGTTGATAAACAGGTGGTGGTTACCGTCAATAGCCCCGGTGGCATAGTGGTTGTGCGCGGGACTGCGGCCCACTGGGACGGAGGTTCAATTCAAGCAGTGGGGCTGGGTCTCCTACTCCCACCACCGGAGAGCAGTGATGCCTCCCCAAAACAAACAAACAAATAAGAAAATGTGAATGTGTACACATATCTCCATACATAGAATGAAAAGAGAACTGGCTTGTGGCGTGCAATACTGAACTCAAATCCACTGCTATCAAATTGATTATAACTTCCAGAAACTCTGCAGAACAAAGAAAATTGCTCCATAGGGATTCCGAGGTTGTATATCTTTAAGGAAGCAGGGCGCCCCATCTTCCTTTTACAGGGAAGTTGGTGGGTCTGGACTATTGACAGTTTGGCGGTCAGACCTATATTTAACTCACTGCACCACTGGAGTTTAGGGAACCCAGGACTTCCCCAGGATTCCTATTTACAGTGAGCTGTTGTTGTTGTTGGGTGCTGAGAAGTCCCCTCCGATTCACATCAACCCTTTGTACGTTCTCACCGTTTTTTGTTTTTTTTTTTATGTGTGAATCCATTGAGTCACTGTGTCAGTATATCTTGCCGGTTCTCTTCTTCTTTTCCATCTACCCTCTATTTTAACACGTTGGACATCCTACTCCAGGAACTTGTCTCCAGACAACGTGTTCAAAATTTGTGATGTGGAGTGTCACCATTGTTCCTTCTAAGGACCATTCTGGCTCTCCTTCTTCCAAGACAGAGTTATTGCTTCTTTGGTAGTCTTTCCTGATTCTTTTCCAGCAGCATACTCCAATGACCTCAGGCTTTTTTCAGCCTTCTGCATTCAATGTGAATTCACGTGAATGTGAGAAAATTGGAAAGACCATGGTCTGTGTTAAGCACATCTTAGTCCTCAATGTAACATCTCTGCTTTGAAATACTTTAAAGAGGTCTTGTACAGCAGACTTACCCCATGCAATGCACCTCCTGTCTGCTGCATCTCTGAGCATTGATTGTGGATGTCAGAAATGTGAAATCCTTGACAACTTCAATCTTTCTTCCATTTATCATAATGTCAACCATTGGTTCAGTTGTGAGGATTTGGTTTTCTTTATATTGAGCTGTAAACAATACCGAAGGCTTCAATATTGATTTTCATTAAAAAGCACTTCAAGTGCTTCACATTATACAAATTGAGGTTGTTCTATCTACATATCAAAAGTTTTAATGTCTTCATTTCATCCATATATCACATTTTTTCTTCTTTCAATCCAGCTTCTCTGATTGATCGCTCAGCATATCGGGTTGAATGATATGTTGAGAGGATACAACACTAATGCATAACTTCCCTGATTTTAAACAAAGCAGGAAGACCACAGGCCCTCTCAGAGGTAAATGAATTCAATGAAATCACACAGGCTTGTGGATATAGAGGAAAGAAAATCTAAGGCCATCAAGTAGGATAGCAGGTTGTTGATGACTCCCACGTTGACTCAAATTCAAATGACTAGGTGCTGATTATCCAGATGCAGTAATCTTTAAGTCTTTAACCTAACGTAGCTCATGACATCTTCATTCCATGTGCGGCGGTCATGTACTTAATACCAGTTTCATGATTGGGAATGTAGGGGTGGAGTCTAGCCTGTCAATCTAGAGATTGCCTATAAAGTCTCTTTGTGGGTATGTCTTTCACCTCAGAATTCTGGGAAGTCTCATAGTATTTCCCAATTAAAGAAGAGAGACTTGACTCAGTTCTTTGGAAATGAACTACTGAGAAGACGAGAAAACAGCATCTTGATAGATCCTGATCCCTGGAGACTGGAGGAGTCAGAGGAGAAACCACATGGGTTTACTCTAATGGAACCCAACCTCTATGACTAGAGAAGGCAGGGGAAGACCTCTGCCAGCACTGAGATGTTTTTACAGCCACTGGATACTGCTGATGCCCTGGAAATGAGGAGGCATGGGAAGACCTCTGCCAGCAACGGGATGCTTCTATTGCTTCTATTGCCACTGGACACACAAGACTCTGCACCCACTGGCTTGTGATTGTCCTGGTATCATTGCAAGTAATTCATAGGTTGGAAGGAGACTTTATAGACTGGTGTCAGACATATGGGTTAATATCAGATTTATGACCTTGGACTTCACTGGGTAGGGATACTTTCTCAATGTTCCATTCCTCTTGTAGATAAACCTTTCCCTTATATCCATATTTGTGTTTATGAATTTGTTTCTCTAGTCTACCTGCACTAACACACAATGAAACAGCAGTTTAGTCTAATTAATAATGTGTGCCTTCAAGGTAGCACTCTTACAAAAACTTATGAGTATAAACTCACAACACAGATAAGCACAGATGAGAACTTTAAAGGACAGAGAACCTAAGATAGCAGTTATGAAGTAATAAAGGTATTGATAGTGAGAAAAATGACCCAATGTAACATATGTGACCAATGTAACTGAACTATTCACATAGATATTGTGAATGGGTATATGTTTGTATAAATTGCCACCAAATATAAATAACATATTTTAAAAGGAAAAACAAACAGCTTTCAGTTTCTATAGCACCCACTTATATTGTGAGCAGGTAAGACCCCAAGAAAACTTTCTTTCAATTGATTGTATAACCACTGTGATTTGGTCTTGCATGTCACTTACAATCTTCTTACAACTAACTGGTTGTAATTACATTGATTTAGGTCAGGACATGGAGTTTAATTGAAAAACCACTGAGAATTCCTGTTCAGGCACATTATCACAAAATTTAGCTATCACACTCATTAAAAACCTTATGAGTATCAGCAAAACATTTTTACATGTATTGTGTGAGGGTGTGTGTCTCTGTTGTAAGGCACCCAAAATATAATTGGCAAAGTGTTGCCTTCTCAAAGTAGAATAGATTTAATAAGGTAGATGGAATAAACATCTTAGGACCTCCATTTGCTAATGAAAATGAATGAAATAGCTGCAAAAATTATTAATTTGAATATGGATTTTAACAGTATACTCTAGAAAAATGGAAATTGTCAAAAACAAAATGGAAGGGAAACAAATCAATCTTCTAGGCATTAGTGAGCTGACCTGGCATTAGCTAAATTTTTATTTGCTTTGTTTCCATTCATTCATTGCAGTTCCTTCTATATGCCATCACTTATCTCCATTTCTTCTTTTTTTGTTTCCATTTCATCTTTCTTTTAAAAAAAAATCAAGAGTTGTTGAAAGGATCAGGTTGCCGGCATCAAATAGGGATAAAAAACATATCACTGAGGGTGCATCTTCCCAAGGTATCCACCGAGGACATGTGGGAGCATGAGAAAGAATGGTGAAGAAAGCCGATGGTGTCCAGCTATCAAAAGATACAGCATCTGGGGCCTTAATGGCTTGAGTGTAAGCAAACAACCATCTAGCTCAGGAACAACAAAACCTACCCTAAAAGAAGCTCACTTGCCTGTGTGATCATGAGGTGTTGAAACAATCAGGTATCAGGCATCAAAGAACAAAATCAAAATCAATTGATCAATTGATTCCCATTACGATCGCTGAAGACAAATGGATACAGAGAAAACAGAGTAGAGGAAACAGATGGTTCCCAGCTCCCAAATGATAAAGTGTCTGGAGTCTCAAAGGCTTGAAGAGAAATGAGTGGCTGTTTAGCACAGAAGCAACAAAACCCACATGGAAGAAGCAGACCAGACTGTGTGATCAAGAGGGGTTGAAGGGAGCAGGTATCAAGCATCAAAGAACAAGAATCACATAATTATGAATGAGGG